>JAYJMB010006825.1:0-10709 GCA_036873735.1 Pouteria campechiana | reverse complement strand
TTTCTCATTAGTTTGTAGTTTCTTAATGTTGTTCAATGATGGAAACACTGAATCTCTATCATTTCGATCATTAGGTTTGTTCCTTTCTTAAGATGGTAGACTAAGAAATATGAACATAATATCTGCCTACTTCTTCTAGCTTCGTCCATAGCTCACTATAAACAAATCAATAGACAAATTCAACTCATCTATTGTGACAAAACCTTGTCTGTACTATCAAAAGTTGTTTGTAACTTACAACAGGCAAACCAACAGACAACGCTACTTTGTCTAGTGAATAGTGAGAAAAGAACTTCGTCTGTTACTAGAAGATGAATCACTTCACATCTCCAAAGAAAAGTACTCAACATTTCTCAGCTTTTTACATAGCACACCTTCATATGATATACATGTAGATTAAATATTTCTCAGGCTTTCTTAAACTTCTTGAATTCACATGCTTAGAAATTAGCAACTTTTCAGATACTTCTTAAGGAATATTGATTTCTTCTAACCTTAAACTTTGGATCTTCAAAAGCAATGAAATTTCACTGCTTGATCCAGGGTGTTTTATGAAAAATACTTCTTTAATTCATTTGAGATCAGATTTGCAAGAAACATCATTATTTCTACTTGTAATGTATCTCATTATGAAACTTGAATAGAGTGGGGCAATCTAAGACAGATATCACTTTTCATGCTCACTCGAACCACACTCATTCAATCATCTTTAGAAATTCATAAGCCTTTTATATATCCTTATATGCTCAATGTGTGCATTTGTAAATCTATTCATACCATAATTTATGAACCTCATTAGTTGAACAAATCATCCAAGAATCATATTTCAATATTCAACATAGGATTTGATCTCCAGAGAATTTTATCAATGCAAAGTGACATATTTAGGCAAATTCTGGTACTTCTAGAGTCAGATTTGAAAATTATGTTAAACATCAAACTTGTAGCCTTTGTCATTATATTTTTAATGCTTCAAGAATCACATGATTTTGATTTTATAAGCAAAAGGTACGGCTATAACATTACAACTGTCTCAAGTAGCTAAAACTTAATTTGAAATTCTAATTTGTCAAAAAGACATCACTTTAAGGTCCAACTACTCATATAAGAAGGCTAATTCTATAAAAGTGATAAGCATAAAACTTATATCCCTTTAAATTATCTATCAAAGGAATAAGGAATCACCTAATTCTAAGTTCGTATGAGAAAGTTATAATCAAAATAATGAACATTACTCCGAATGATGCAAAAACTGCAAAAAATAGTTTGGGATGAAACAGACTAAGGTATGGCTATAACATTACAACTGTCTCAAGTAGCTAAAACTTAATTTGAAATTCTATTTTGTCAAAAGGACATCACTTTAAGGCCCAACTACTCATATAAGAAGGCTAATTCAGTAAAAGTGCTAAGCATAAAACTTGTATCCCTTTAAATTATCTAAGGAATAAGGAATCACCTAATTCTAAGTTCGTATGAGAAAGTTAGGATCAAAATAATGAACATTACTCCAAATGATGCAAAAATTGCAAAAAATAGTTTGGGATGAAACAAACTATCACATATTATTTGAATTTCCTCATTATACAATTTTAAGATGTATATGCTCAAACATTCTTGCAAAAATTATGGTCATGAATGGTTGGAATAATAAATAAGATGCGATAATTCATGACATTAGCATAACTTTTAAGCATTCATAAAGATTTAAGTTATTTTGTTAATTGTTTCAATCTTGAGGATTCAAGCCCTAATGACGATTACAGAAGGAATGGGTAGGCATGGAATGCCTATTTGAGACCTTAAACCATGAGGTTTCCCAAACAGGCTTGACTATGCCTTGGGACTATAATTATATTAGGGATTAGTTATTTTCCATATCAATTCAAATTTTCAGAATGATTTAGTTCAGAAACAATGAATTCATATCCATTGAAATCAAAAGCATTTAGATGTACATTTCAGGAGTATGAAGAATGTATAGCAGTAAAATGCATATGTTCAATGTGCTTATCAATCAAATATATATCAAATTTGGCAAACTTATCTCTTTTGTTACTTCCTTTTTCAATTTCTGCATTTGAGCTCATAAGTGATGAGGCCAATCTTAACTTTTTATTTCAGCACTTGATTTTCTTTCTTCAGCTAGAAGTTTGTAGATTGAGAAGATGATCTTATTTTCCCATAGTTCTCCTTCTTGCCCATTTCAAGCTTTTCCTGCATACACTTGAGAGATTCTTGCACTTTTTCTTTCACTAGCAAAATCAAATAGATGTGAGCTTTATGTAGCAATTTAAATGGTGCAATTCCTTTTTATCACAAAATAATATGTAGTTAAGAATCTAGATTGCTCAGTAAAATAGAATGCACTTCATCATTTTGAATGGATCATTCATTACTTAATCTGTTTGCTTCTTATACTAATGTTTTCCTAGGTGTCTCTAAAATTCTATTTCAATTTGTGTTTTAGCTTTGTATCATGAATTTGTTTAATTTATGTTATTCTAAACTAAAATTTAACATTCTATTCATATAAAAATGAAATCATATCAAAAATAGATGAGTAAATGGATTAAGTATAGACACTAAAAGAATATAATGGAGTCTAGGTTTGAGTTGCCATACCTGCACTTACCTTTCCTTTGTCTCTAGCTTCTTTAAATATTTTCTTCTTCTAGTATCAAGAACCCATTTATCATTTGATGGAGCTTGACAGATATTCTTTTTTAATCTTCTTTCTTTTTGTTGACTTGCTCTAAATCTTTGCCTTTTGTTGGAAGTCCACCTTCACAGATTTGACTTTCTTCATTCTTTTCTTTCTCTGCATCACTGCCTACCAAATCTTCTTCTTGAATCTTAATCTCTTCTTCAAATTTCTTTTTCCCAAACTTTGGTTGTTGTTTAACTGTAGTGCTTAGCTCTCACAGATTGATTATCTTCCTTCTCTTCTTCATTGTCTTCATTTTTTCCACTCAATTCAATCTTAGTAAAAGAATTAGTAAAACTTGAGTACAAATCAATTTGCCCCTCAGAAATTGTCTATAACCTATCCAACATTTTTCTTGTGTTCTTATAGGTTAAGAAAATCTTGCAAATGATGGGGCAGAGAACATGGAGTAAGGCATTCATTGTTTTGACATTTTCTTGCTCTCCTCTCACTACATACTGACTTATGCCAATGAAAATGATTTTCCATAGCTGAAGGTTATTGGCCTTAGATGTATTTCCAATCTCCTCTTCCATTGTGCATAACTGGATCCATCATAATATGGAAGTTGGGAGGTGGAGTATCCTTTGCAAAACATAGAGGATGATAGTATTGGGTTAGCCATGCAGATCTCTACAATTAGTTACATAGCCCACTCTAATACCACTTGTTGGGTCCCATAAAATGGCTTAACCCAAGAGGGGATGGGTGAATGGGTGTATAAAAATTCATTACTTAACCCTTATAAACATATTTTCCTCTTTTCATGATTGCGTGTGGTGCATTGTAAGATAGATAATAAAATAATGAAGTACATGAAAGATAAAACAATTAAGCAAACACACACACACACACAAACAATATGAATTTTATAGTGGTTCGGGAACCCCGTCCTTACATCTAATCTTCCAAGAACACATACTTTATGCCTTGGGTTCCATTATATCCCATAAAATGAAAATATGATAGTGCTCCCAACACTATTCTAGATTCCAACTCTAGGGGCATGAACAAGTGTCCCCGACACTTTTCTGGATTCCATCTCCAAAGGGAATAATCAAGTGTCCTCGACACTCTTCTGGTTTTACGACTCACCAAGAAACTCACTAGTTTCAAAGGTCACCAGCAAACTTGATAATTTTCCTAAGTTCACCAACAAATCATTACAACATGGTTTTCACAAGCTCACCACAAACTCACTGGTTTCAAAGATCACTAATAAACTTTTTGGTTTTCTAGAGCTCATCAGAAACTCTCCAGCTTTAAGTTTACCAGAAAACTGACACTTTACAAAGTGTTACAATTAAGCACAGGAGAAGATATGATCTCTCTCTCTCTCTCTCAGCTCTATGTAATATAAAAGATCTTCCCAAACTGTAAAGATAATGGTCATAATGATCTGAAGGTTAAAGCTTATTGAAGATAATTGAAGGTTAAGTTTGTGAAGCTTGTGGCCATGAGTGGAAGGATTTGCATAAGGTTTAGCTCATTTGAAAAGTATTCTTTCACTACCTTTGAATCATCTCATCTCTTCTACTTAAATAACTCTCTTGAAAACTTGACCACTGGAGGAGGATGATCTTCATTGAATGTAGAGATGAAAATAGATGAGCAGGAAATAAATGTAGAAGACTATTTTGATAATCTCCCATTTGAAAATGCCATCTTCTAATTAATTCCCATATGCTTAGAGTCATTTTGCAGTGCCAACCTTAACATAGAAGAAGGTGAATAGCTTATTCAAGCAACTAACAAATGAGGAGATGTTGTAGCTCTGACTTATTCACGGTTTTGGAAGAAGACAATAAATTTTGATAAATTTTACTCCACTTTGACCGATGCTTTAATTCATTTGTTTGAAGTAAGTATTAGATGAAGTCGCTTTCTAGTTGGACAGACTCTCTTTGTCTTCTACTTTATCTATAGTTGATTCCAGACAAAGTTGGGCTTCTTCATTTTCAAATAGATGTGGTTTCCTCTCTGAACTTCTTCTTCGATCCGCAGCCTTTTCATTGTTTCTTGAGATTTTGAATAGAGTATTCAGATTAACATCTTTAAGCATATATCAAAATCTCTATAACTTAAACTTTTTGAAATGTGGCAGATGGTTAGAACAAATATCTGTAGTCTTGCATTTTGAGAATTAAATGGGTTCTTGACGTTTGATCCTTGTTTAGCACTTAAAACCTTCAAGCATTTTGTTCTCCTTCAATGGATTATTTGTTTTTACCATCCAGAAAGGTTGTGGACTGCTTGGAAGAATATTATTATAAAATCTAGCTATTGCAGAGTGTTGAATTTTTTATGTTTGAAATCAGTGAATTTTCACTGCAGTAAGTTACTGTAGTAGCGTTACTGTAGAAGTGTTATTGATATGAATGTAAAATATCATATTTTATTCCCTTAATACTTAATGTTTTACACTTATTTAACTCCCATATGCACTCATGTTTCTTATTTTCTAATTTAGGAGACAACTGGAGTGGTTAAGTACAAAAAGAAGTCAATTGAAGGATTTTGGATAATTTCAACATTACTCTATATTGTGGTCATAACTCTCTCATCCGACCTCTGATTGAGATGATTTAAGATGTTCTAGAAATACAAGAAATTTTCTACAACTTTTATGTTTGGCATTTTTAGAGATAAGGACTACATCAAAGGAAAAATAGGAAGAATGTCAAAGTCAGGAGTAGAGCACCGGATGCAACAAACCGGTGCTACCGGCTCCCATTTGGCACCTTCAGAACCAACCCACATCATACGCCCACCACACTACATAGTAAGGTGGCGCCAGCGGTGCCAATCTGGCACCGATGGTGCTCGACTTCTTTCCCATTTTTCAGATTCTGTGAATTTTGCATATTTTTCTTATGTTTGACTCTCTATAAATAGTAGTTTCCTAGGGTTTTTCAGGGTTCTTCTTGCTAGGGTTTGGAGAGAAATTTTTGGTGGCTTTCGACAGAGAATCTTTTCTCTTCTCTCTTTTCTATTTTATTTTTATTGTGATTTCATGGCCCTAATTCTTGGTTTAAGGAGACAGAAGCCTCAGAATCAATATAATCTAATTTGATTTAATTGTTCAATTTATACTTTAAGTATTGAATATTCTTTCTTTTTGTGATTATGATTGTTATGCTTAATTTTTAGCAGGCCTACTAGTATATTATTCATTGCAATCTATTGTTAGATTAGATATCAAATCAATAATCATTTGATCCCTCTAATTTGCGAAGCAACTAGGGTTTAATAATTTGCTGCTATTGCAATTATTAAATCTTAGGAAGAATATTTAACTAAATTAAATGCAACCGCTAGTGTTGTTTAGCTTCACCAATCTCTATAAATCCTAAGGCTGCTATTAGGAAGGAGAGATAGGAAAAATAACTTCAATGGTGAATATTCAAAGTATGATTTGATTTATAATTGTATCAATGATCAGTTATGAGATTCTAATGGTGGATGTTGACCTAAATTAAGATTTTCTTCTTGGATAGATTTATTTTATAACACTTTCTTCATTACATTCAAAAATCTCCTTTCTTGTTAACATTGCATAAAACTAAGCTAGATACTCCTCATGGGATCGACCCTTATTCACACTATTACAGGTAATTTAATTGGAGTAAGGTTCTAATTTGCTTACCTACGATAGCACACTAGTTACTGTAGCAAATTATTGTAGCCTCTACTTTGTCTGGAGTAAGTAGCAAACGAATTAGCTAGTTTTGTCTGTTGGTACTGTAACAGGTTACTATAGCGGATCACTCTAGTAGTGATTCATCTATTATTTGTCTAAAGTATCAGATGATTATCTTTCTATTGATACTTTAGCAGCATTACTGTAACCCCATACCACTTTGTTTATTTGTTCGTCTGTTAGTCGCCTTAAGCTTTGTCTGTTGCACTAAGTAGGTTACTATCGCAAATTACTATGGCAATTTGTCAGTTACTTCATCTGCTAATTTGAGCTTCATTTTCCACTTCGTCTATTACTTCAAACTTCATTTGTTGATTTGACTTAGACAAACTTTCTCTTCCACTTCATCTTCTACTTCGTCTTAGACAAATTTTGTCTTCTACTTCATCTTAGAAAATCCACTTTATCTGTCACTATAGCAGCACTGTAGCATTTTATTGTAGCAAAATTACTATAGCAATGCACCTATACTTGAAAATTTCTACAATTTTGCCACATTTAACTTGACATTTTTCATTATAAATCAAAATACATTTATCCACATATAATATTCATAAGTTAGAGCATGGATAAATCATTTAAGCATGATTTCTTTTCATGAAAAGAATATATTCTATGAAGCACACTTGTCAAAATATGTTTATCCCCATATGATTTTCATAAGTTGTAGAACATGGATAAATCACATATTCTATTTTTCATTATATTTTTCATTGTAAATCCACATGAAATTTTCATAAGTTATAAAGCATGGATATGTACTTTAAATCATGATTTTGTATCTATAAACTTATTTAAGCTCTCATTATTTTTCATTCAAGAAGATATCCTTTTAAGTACTTTTAACATATGATCCAAGGCATCATAAATAAGGTTAAAAACAATATGGTTCAATATGATTTTCCTTCTAAACTTATATCAAGATGTGTATGATTTCATAAATGATAGTCTAACAGAGCACGCATATTGCAAGCATATGTTTCTACATTTCAAGCTTTTTATACTAGAAGCATTAATAGCTTAAATCAAGTATTAAGATAAGTTTTGTTGTCATCAAAAGCATACAATAATCCCAACAAGCCCATCAACTTAAACTCAATTTTTTGGTGATTTATGCTGGAATCCTTGTATATATGCATGGGAGATCATGGGTTTGTGGATTAAAATTCCATTTTTCTTGCTATTTGAGGATGGTTCTATGAATAGGAACCCGTTGGGTGTCATTCAGGGTGGATCCTTAAAGATTTGAAGTGAAAGATGATGGAAGATGGAAGCCATGCTTAGAAAATTAAGGTAAATCCCTTTCTTTCCATTTGGTTTTGTATTTTTCATTTGATAGGGTTTGGAACCCATTTTTAAATAGTGACATGGTGGGATTTACATGGGTTTTATGTTAAATTTGATGGGTAAATTGATCAATATATGATTTACAACATGTTTGGCATGATTTGGGCATAAGAATTCCTGATTTGGCATGATTCGGATTTTGTGAATAGTAATTTTGGGGAAGATAATGGTTGTTTATTATTGAATTCATAGGGAAAACCAGTAAACATGCCTTATGATGATTATGGAATGATTTAGAAATAAAAACTCGTGATTACACATTAACCACATCTGTGAACAATAACCCTACAAATAAAGTTTGTATGAAACTATGTAAATTGATAAGGTAATTTGATCAACAACTTGATTACAATGATTGTGGCATGATTTGGAGTTGATAAAATATGATTAATTATGAGTTCTAGTTGTAAATAGTCACTCATAACTAGTAAACATGGGGGTTTTGTATAAAAACATACTTATGCTTGGTTTAATTGAATTATAAGTATGATTAGCATGTTATTAAGGTAAATTTGATATTGAATAGGCTATGAATCATGATGTTTAATTGGGAATGAAAACCCCTAATCCCATGTTGTAGAACAACTTGAATTTAATGGAGGCCGATGAGGCATTGAATCACTTGTCTATTGTGAATTATCAAGTATTTACATACATGAGGATGGATATGGATATCCTTAGTTACCCATGGTGAATCTGTAATATCCCACATCTCCTGGGTGAGGGGGAGGTGACGAGTTTATGGTATGGGTGGTTCATGAAACCTGTTGAGGCATTTTTTGCAGAGCTGTATGGACAGAGGCCGCAAGGGGTCAAAACCATGAGGACTGTAGTGGTCCAATGTAAACAATTCCTTAATAGGGGGCACAGGTTATTACAAAAGTGGTATCAGAGCCAGACCCTAATAATCTCTGGGTTCTGTCCAGTTAGGATGTTGGTGCCCCTAAGGGGGGGTGGATGTGATATCCCACATTGCCTGGGTGAGGGGGAGGTAATGAGCGTATGGTATAAGCAGTTCATGAAACCTGTTGAGGCGCCTTTTGTAGAACTGTATGGGCAGAGTCCACAAGGGGTCAAAACCATAAGGACTGAAGTGGTCTAAAGTGGACAATTCCTCAACATAGGGCACGGATCATTACAGAATCATTATGAAGTAAATGATATTTTTTACTGACATGATGAAATGCTTCCATGGGAAATACAATGTATAGACTACATGACTTATGTGCCTAGGAAAATAATTAATAATAAATGAACATTTGATAACTTCTTTTGATTGGAAATGTGTAAAAGGAGTAATTATTTAGCTTGAAATGAAGAGTCCCATAATGTGGCTTAACCCAAGAGGGGAGGGGTGAATTGGGTATATAAAAATTCATTGCTTTGCCACTATTGAAACATTTCCCTCTTTTTGTGATTGTGTGTGGTGTATTGTAAGATAGATAATAAAAGTAGTAAAGTGCATGAAAGATAAAACAAGCAAGCAAATACACACACAAATAATATAAATTTTATAGTGGTCTGGGAACCTTGTCGCTACATCCACTCTTCCAATAGTACACACTCATTGTGCCTTGGGTTCCGCTATATTTTACATAATGGAATTACAAAGTGCTCTAAGCACTCTTCTGGATTCCATCTCTAAGGGGCATAAATAGTGTTCCTAACACTTAATGAGTTTTCACAAGCTCACCAAGAAACTCATTAGTTTTGAAGGTAACCAGCAAACTTGATGGTTTTCTAAAGATTACTAACAACTCTCTGGTTTTCAGAATAACCAGAAAATTAATACACTTTACAAAGTGTTAAAATAAAGCACAGGGGAAGATGAAATCTTTTACAACTCTAGTAATATAAAAGAATCTTCCCATAATGTAAGGATAATGACCATTAAGAATATAAAGGTTTAAGCATAAGGAAAAATAATTGAAGGTTTAAGCTCTTTACCATGGGTGGAAGGAATTGCATAAGATTAAGCTCATCTGAAAAGTATTCTTTCACCACCTTTGAATTATTGCACATTGTATCTTTAAATAGTTTCTTCATAGTTTTGACCATTGCAGAAGATGGGTTCCGTTGAATGCAAAAATGAGAGCAACATTGAATGAATGCGACCATTGAGATTTATACCATTAAAGTTTAGGTCTTTCTGATTTGTCTCAAGCTAATGCATCACCGTTCAAAAAGGAAGATGAGCCGTGTCAAAAGGTGTTCCTCATTTGACTTGTCACAGCTTGAAAAACGTGTAATGTTGCTAGAAATGGTGATTGAAATAGGTTTGCATGAGGATAGCATGAGTGCAGATGCCATTTGGATGCAAGTCGCATGAATCGACTTTCCTCTGACAAGTCAAGACCCCTCTCTGTCTGCATTTGTCGAACATAAGTTGTAGATGGATTCTCCCATTGGTTTGTTTGATAGTCAATCCTTCATGACTGGAGTTTTTTGTTGTAAATAGGAGACAAACTCTGAATTGTGCAGACGAAGTCAAATTAATTGATAAACAAACACATCTTTGTTTGTAAGAATTTCTATAGGAGATTTGTCTGTTATTCCATTCTTCGTACATGTGCTTCGTCTATTGTAAGCAATAGACAAATTCTGGGTGATGCAGATGGAGTTGAACCAGTTGATTGACAAACTCTCCTTTATTTATATGAACAAACAAAGTGTGATGCACTTCATTTGCTCCCCATTTGTTTGTTGGAGGCGGCAGACAAAGTGTGTTTTGTCTTGCGGAAATAGACAATATATAGTATTCATCTAATGTAAGCAATAGACAAACATTGATCTACTTTGTCTTAGGTGAAGTACTCTCATGCTGCATAAGGGTTTGTCTGATGCAAGTTGTAGATGAATGTGCCTTTGTCTGTTATAAATCCTGATGAGAATGCAAAATGTCATATTTTATTCTCCTAATACTTCATCTTTTGCACCTATTTGATTCCTAAATAT
>JAYJMB010006824.1:0-10709 GCA_036873735.1 Pouteria campechiana | reverse complement strand
GGCAACAGACACAAGTCAAACAATACCATGACCAGAAGGTCAGGCAAAGAAATTTCAAGGAAGGAGATCTAGTCCTTCGAGAAGGCTCGGTAAGCAACCTCATCCATACGAAGGAAAAACTTGCACCTTCCTGGGAAGGACCATACAGAGTCAAGGAATCAATAGAAAATGGGGTCTACCGACTGCAAAGGCTCAATGGAAAAGACATCCCATGAACCTAGAATGTCGAACATCTGAGGAGGTACTATCAGTAGAAAATTACCAATAACACTTATTTTAGGATTTTTCTTTCCTTTCTGTACGAAGAGGACTCCTCCTTTTATACAAAGCAATAAATCATACAAGTTAGTTTTTTCAAATAAAGTTTGTTGGCCATCAGCTCCGCAGAAACAGAACTGCCAAACCCCAGAAAGGGTTATAAGGTCATTGGCCCCGCAGAAACAAGACCGTAGTAAAAGAAGTTTTGCAGAAACGGAACCGCCAAACCCTAGAAAGGGTTATAAGGCCATTGGCTCCGCAGAAACGGAACCAAAGCAAAAGAGGTTCCGCAGAAACGGAACCGCCAAACCCCAGAACGGGTTATATGGTCATCGGCTCCACAGAAACGGAACCGCCAATCCCCAGAAAGGATTACAGGGCCATCAGTTCTGCAGAAATGGAACCGCCAAAACCCAGAAAGGGTTATAGGGCCATCGGTTTCGCAGAAACGGATAGTCATCAATCGATACCTAATAAGATACAAGCTAAACCACTCTAAAGGAGATAAGACACCAGAGGGACAGACCGGGTTGGTTGTTCAAAAGGAAGGAAAAGAAAGATCTCCACTATACTTAACCCAGGCCCAATAACTTTTCCACTCGTCATCAGGATCAGTGATGCGAGCAAAGAGCTTGCGCCAAGGAGTACGAGGAAAAAGATAGTAATAATAAGGGGAATGAGGAGCTTTACTCAAATTGAAAATAGAAGAAAATATTTCGAAAGAAAAAACAGATATCTCTTCAAGCTGATGAACCTAGCGACAAAAAGACATAATGTAACACCAACTGTTTGGGACCAAATGACCCGGTGAAATGTTGTTACTACGAAGAATGGAAGAAAAACAAAATAACAATGATCTAAGCGAAAACCTGCCTTGAGCGAACCCAAGGAGACGGACACATAACCCTCCCGCGGATGCCACGAAAGGGCAGAAGAGTCTGGAAATTCCTAGATCATAGTAGAGGGAAGAGGGTAATGCCTAAAAGCCACCATAACAGCCTCAGAAACTTGGGAAAAAGACTTTTCGGTAGCCATTAAAGAAACTGAAAGGAATGTAAGATGAAGAAGACAAAGGAGAAGGCGAAAAATGATTACCTCGACAATAGAAAATGACCAGCCTTGTCTTCGCAAAACAACGTCTTAAATAAAAGCCTCACACAAAACCACCTAGGGTTTCGTGGGAAACCAGAAAATGGACAGGCAAACCGGAAGAGGAATAGGCTGGTTTCTCGCAAAAATTGGAAACCAGCCATCGTTAAATCAAATCCCATTTATGGCTCCGCCACGTGGGCAAGAAAGAGCAACCAACATAAGGGCAGTTACCTTTGAAATTCAAAAGTGCCCGCCAAAGGATTAAAAATAAAGCACGGATCCAAACGCTTTCGGATCCAGTATCCCAGTTTCTAAACAGATTCAAAACTTCCTAAATTAAGTATCTCTAGTAGCGAGATCGATTTGAAAAGCAGATCCGTGTATTAGAAACGGACCCGCCAAAATCCTTTTAATCCAGCCATTAGGCAGATACGCGGGAAGATGCATATTTTCGCAAAAAATTTGCGCATGAAACTCAAAAAAGAAGGCACTCCACGCCCTCTCAAAAGGGGGGGACTAGTGTTAGGGAACTCTAACACATGTTAGCTGTCAAGCTGGAAACTTGCCACGTCAGACTACTACCTTTTTTAGGGATCTCTCCGAATCCCGTGAAATCCGAAGTCAAGATATGCATCCCCAGGGATTCCTCTCCTAAGTAAACTTCTTAGTTCGTCCTGCGTACAAACTCGCAAGACTCCCGACTACACACCCCGCTCATCTATAAATACGGACCAAGTATGCATCCCCGGGACAGATCACTCGTTCCTATTCCTTTTTCCCTCCAAAAGTCTGGTATACTAACTTGAGCGTCGGAGTGTTCACGCCGGGAACACCCCTGGCATCCTCTAATTAGTGTTCTAGTCTTGCAGGAATCAAGGAGGGAAGATCTCGAAAGCTGCATCAGCATTCCGTTTGGGAACTGCCCAAACAAGTGCTATAAATGAATCAATTACAAGAAACCTAATTAAGCTTTCAAGTGCATTCATTTCAAGGTGCTCCAACATTCAACGAGCTACATCAAATATAATATTATAGAAGTTTGAATAACTTTGTATTCATAGGATAATCCTTATCCTTGTACTATGTACATCTTTGCATATTTAGAGGCATTATAATTATGCAATCTTTATTTTTATTTTAGGATTTCTACTATTAAGGGAGAAGATCTTTCATTACTATTTTTTTCTACACTTGTGAATTTATTTAATTCTAAGTTTTACTTGGTTTTCATGCTTTACTATACACCCTATTTTTGGACCAACATTTAACATTAAACTTAGACTCAATAATATACAATATCATTTCTCAAGACAATGAAATATTACAAAGCTCCTACAATACTTTTATCTATAGTAACATTAATATAGCATCACTATATTTAGAATTTTTCTTAATAACAAGAGAAGTGGAAATAGTTGAAGTTTCCAACATTGAAGCTCATATCACGAGCAAAGTTTGCTTTAAAAAGAGAATTTTCACTAGAAAAGAGAGTAAGTTCAATAAGAAAAAAATAAAGAATTTCTAAATCTTTGAGGCAAATTTCACACTTAGACGATCAACAATGTTGAGTAGAAGAGTCATATCATTGATTATTAGATCAATATTATCTACATAAAGTAAAAGTATAGTAATACTTCATGAACAATAAATACTAAATAGAGTAAAATAAGCTCCATTGCAATAGATTCCTATTTGCAAAAGGTAAAATATAAATCAATTAAACTATGCTTAAGTGGATTATTTTAGACTATAACTTGAATGGTTAAGATGATAAGCATAATTTAGATACTGTAAATTAATAAAAATCCAATGATTGTAATGTAAAGATGATTTCTTTAATGCTTATCAATGAATCCATTTTTTACATCAAGTTACCATATTAGCCATGATAATGCAATAGATAAGGAAATCACCAAACGGCGAGTGATTAGATCAAGGACAAGGCTAAATGTTTCATCAAAGTCAATCTAAGAAATTTAAGAAAAGCTTTTAACAATTAACCTAGCCATAGACCAATCTACAAAACCATATGGGTTTTGTTTGTTTTGAAGACCCATTTTGATCTTACAATATTTGCTTTAAGTAGACAAGAAACTAAGTTTGGTGTATTATTATTGTTGGTCTCTTTAAGCAAGGCTTAACCTAGGAGGGGAGAGGTGAATTGGGTTTATAAAATTTTCTAGCTCAACCTCTATTTAACTAAATTCCCTTTATTTTGAATGATTTACTATTGAACATATATAATAAAATGCATGGCGCAAGTAAATAAATCAATCACAAGTAACACACACAATTTATAATGGTTTAGGCCAACCTCCCTATTCTACTATTCCAAGAGCATACCCTCTGTACTTTGGGTTTTACTATCTCATATAATAAAATACACTTAGTGCACCTAGCACTTTTTTAGATTCCAGCTCTAGGAGACATAAATAACTCAGCAATTGATTGCAATACACACTCCAATAATTAGATTGCTCTTTTTTATTTCCAACTCAAGGGAGCATAAACCTTAGTGCTACTATACTCTTCTAGATTCTAGCTCTAGGGATCTTAAAACAAGTTAACAAGTTGTTTGTGAGACAAGCTCAACAAACAGACTTGTTCATCTTAAGATTGATCTCTTCTACTAACTCAAGGTATACATAAACAAAAAATAGGAAAAAAATATTATACTTTTATATAGTGCTTTTGTGATGGCGTACGAAATCACTTTGAAAGATTGAATCATGATTTGAATGCAAAAAAATTGCTTCCCAAAAAGTTGTTGTAAGCCTTTAGTGAAGATTGTGAAGGTTCTTAACTTGAAGGCTTTTGAATGTTTTTCGTTGCTCATGAGTAAATGAAGATTAGTGCCTTATAACTACTATTTTGAACATTTAAAATTATTCTCTTTGTAGAATGATTCAAATTCTAGCTGTTGGAATAGGTGAAGTTCATTCAATGCAATGGAAAAGTTCAAAATTTTGACCATTTTGAAATTGTCGTAATTTCATAACATCTTAAGGTCGAGACTCTTTAATGTAGTGCTCGCTAAGAACATCATGACTTTTCAATGTAGTGCTCATTTAAAATGCCTAAAGTTAAGCTTTAGAACACTTGAAGGTCAGGTGTCTGTCGGTTACCTAGTTGTACTAGATTCTAGAGCCTCTAAGCTCTCTTCAGACCATCTAACCTTCAGCTCGATTTGCACTTTGTTCCAATAGTGTACTTAAGATAATCTAAAGTTAATCACTTAAGCTATGAAGTTCCTTTGAACCCTAACATTTCCAATGGCTGGTTTTTTCTTTCTTGAAGCTTATATTAATTTTCTAAAGCAACTTCTGAAGTTACTCTGAACGTGATGACTCTTTATCGCACTAGGTTTTAGAGCCTTTGAAGTTAAACTTCAGAGCTTCTAAAGGTGAGTTCCTTTTCATTGCAACGTTGCACCTCATGCTTCTATAATGCCTTGTGAATGTACTTCAGAACGTCAAAAGTTAAACTCCAAAACATCTGAAGCAACATGTATCCTTCAATGCCGTTGCTTCCCCCATCTTCTACAATGAATTAAAAACATGTTTAGGAACATTTAAGGTTAAACTTTTGATCATCTAAATGTCGTGTATTTTTTCAATTGTAGAGCCTCATGCTTTAAAGCTTTTGAAGTTAAACTTTAGAGCTTCTGAATAACATGTGTTCTTGTCAGTTACATTTATTGCGTTTTTCCAGAACTTCGTAAGCTCTCTTTAGAGATTTTGAATATCAACTTTATTCCTTTTAGCAACTGACATTCCACTACTACTATTTCCGTTACGAGGCGTGTTCATAATCTATAGCTCCTTTATAGATTTTCTTAAGAGACTTCCTTACTTCTAGATAAACACGAATTGTTCTGTTGACATTTCAATGACTGCTTCTATTCATCATCTGAGGACGTTCTAAATATGCTCTAAAGCCTAAAATGCCTTCGATTGTTCCTTCTAACTACTATATAAGCAACTTGCTCATTTCCTTTCTATTGGAATTATTGTATATGATTTTGATGACAATAAAGCTTGTATCAAGACTTGATTTATGCTAATGATATATGAGTTTAGAAAGCTTGAATTATGAACAGTTATGCTTGCAACGCATGTATGTTTAAATTATCATTTATGCAAGCATATACGCAAATTGTCTACATGATAAAAAGGATTAAATGTTTTAAGAAAATAAAAAATTGTTATGATCTATGTTGAATCATATATACATTTACACAGATAAAAACATTGTGCTTCGTAGAGTTATCATATAATATATAAGAAAGAAATTGTGCTCGAATGAAGATACAATATTTCAAAATACAAAACTTGATTTATAATATTCATTCATGTTCCATAATTTTGTGCAAATTATATCTGGATAAATACATTTTGATACAATGGTAAATTTTAAGGCTAACAAAATGACAAGTGCAAAAATTTCTAAGTGTAAGACCGCAACCGCTTACTCCAATCTTCTGTCACATTTCAAAAGGTTTGTGTTATTGAAATTAAGAATATTATATCTTAAAAGGAATCAAAGAAGAAAAAAAGAGGTTTCAGAACATGCTCTAAGGCGTCAATTTGTCTAAGATTCCATACTGATGGAAACGACAATTTGAACAAAGCAAAAGCAAAGGCATAAGACGAAGTTTAATCTCACAAATAGAAGCCTTCATCTGAAAATTGAATCTGACTAAGAATATGTTAACCAAATTTGTTTGTAACTCGAAGTTTATTTGAAATTAACCTTGGACAAATGCATAGCAAAAAGACTTTGTCTGATCGAGAGAAGCTGGAAAGTGAAAGTGAACTTCGTCTGAATCCAAGACTATCTAACTTTGTCCGCGTCATCAGAATTCGTCCAAAATTAACTATGGATAATATAATTGAAGTTGAAAAAGAAGATTTTATTAGAAATCAACTTTGAAAAATGAGAATGATGTGTCATCGTCTTAAACTCTTCCTCAAACAAATCGAATCGGCTAACTTAGACCAAACTTAATGAGTTTCATTCCAAAATGATGAATCAGTCAGCTCGCTGCAACATCTCCTCATTCAATGCTTGCCTAAACCAGCAACTTATCTTCTTCCCTAGCAAGGTCGACACTACAAATGTTTTAGCTAATAAAATTAATTAGAAGATGATATTTTCTAAACAATAGTTAATCAAAATGGTCTTCTACATTCATTGGAGGTCACCTACCACCAATGGTTGGAATTCAAAGTTAATAAATGCTTGCTGAGATGAAGAAAAAATAATAATAAGGGATAATAAAGAGAGTCATTACTGAGCCAAAACCTTCTACTACATTCAAGAAACTTGAACCTTGCACTTGAATCTTTCTCATCACCCATTAAAGGCCCTCAACTACCATTCGAAAAGAGCTTTTACTTTTGCATTAAAGTTTCAGATTTCTTCCCTTGTGCTTTCTGCGAAACATTTGTATACGTGTATATTGGTCCCGTTTAGATGGCGACTCAAAAGGGAGGGTGAATTGAGTTTTTAAAATTTTTTGCTAGATAAAGATTAAAGTGCAAGAGTAAAGAAAAGATTGATAACATAATGCACTTAAATTGATATTTTTATAATGATTTAGCCCTTCACTTGAGTTTCTACTCTACTTTTCTGAGTTAACCTTACTTGCTAAACTCAGGTTCTACTACCACCTTCTTTTATCAGTAATCTCCTAATCAAACAAATACATCTGTTGGTTTTCAAGTTCACTAACTAACTTATACAAATACCAAGATAATATTCTACTTGCTTTCATTACACAGAGGTAAGTTCTCAAACTTACAAAGATATGCAGAAATAAATGTGTACAAGTATTAATGACTCTGGTAGGCTTATTTTACACAAAGTTTGAAAACGGTAAACACAAGTAATATAAAAATAAAAGCAGTGTGATTCAAATCTCCAGAAGTGGTTGAATGGATAACTTTGAATGCTTCTTTGAATGAACTACAGTGGAATTGAAATCGTGGAAGAAAAGTCTTAAAGATTTAGTAAATGCTCTCTTATTTTTTAATGTAAAAACTGTCATCTTCTTCGATCTCACTTAACTTCTTTTATATTGAGATCTTTGACTTTCTCTATTGTGGTAGGTAAGAATCATTAAATATTTAAAAACATTCACTTTCAGTGAGGTTTCAGAGGCTATGAGTTGGCTTCAGATCCTCCGAGCTTTTAAAAGATAGGCAGTTTCTTCACACACTTCACATATTTCCGTATCTTCGGATGCTCAGAAGATATGTTTCAGAGGCTCCGAAATGGCATGACCGAAACAACTCGCATTGGGATCGTGGAGGCTGACTCCGAAGGAATTGACTCTTAACTCCGAAATGTTTCTTTGTCTCCAAAATAAATATTTAGTGACTCCAAGGAAACTAATTATGAACTTCGAAGTGTTTTACTTATCTCCAAAGTATCTCTCTTCTGACTTTGACGAGTCATGTTCTCTAAAGAATGTTTTGTTAACTCTGAAGGTTGTAGTTCCTTATCTTTGAAATACCTTGTTGACTCCAAAGTTATTTGGTTCCACTCTAAAGTGCTTCAGTGGCTCCAAAAATGCTTATCTTGGCTCCAATGCATTTTTTTGTTGAATCCGAAGTTCGTGATTTCGTGACCACGAAAGGATTTCTTTTGTATCGAAGTTCTCTAGTGGCTCCGAAACTTCTTTGTTGACTTCGAAGCATGTGACTTTGTGACTCCGAAAATTTTTTCTTTCGTCTATGAAGCTTTCCAGTGGCTCCAAAATGCCTTTGTTGATTCCGAATAGTTAATCTCTTGTCTCCGAAATGCACGAGCAACTCCGAAGGGATGAACTTTTAAACTTGAAATTGACTTTGAAGCTTCCTTCAAAATTTTAAAGTTTCTGTTTTATTCTTTTAAGTATATCTGTGATTTATATATTTAGATTTCTTTGGCATTTACTTGGTTTCTTCTTTTGATCACCATGAAGATTATTCTCAAGTTAAATATTAAAAAATATTTATGCAAAATGCTTGAGAATGAATTATTAGTACCTTAATGTTTCACTCATATATTTACTCATCATCAAAACATGATTGGTTAAGAATGTTCATAATCAAAATCAAGCTATTTTAAGATTATATGTTAAACAGTGTATTCAATTTCTGTATTCTTAATCTTGCAATTGCCTTGAGTTGATAGTTGGAACCAGACACAAGAAGAGCCATGACTGTCTGTTGAAGCATGTCTTACATATAAAAGCTATATTGTTTATGCCCTCTGGAGGTGATATGAAAGAGTGCAAGTTGCACTAGTTTATGCCCCTTGGAGCTGATTCCGAAGAGTGCATGTTGCACTAATTTATATCTCTCGAAGTTGATCTAGACAAGTGCATGTTAAACTAGTTTTTGCCCCCTAGAGTTGATCTAGAAGAGTGCCAAGTGTACTGATTGTATTTCTGCTATTGTGAGATAATGGAAACCAAAACATTAAGAGGAAAGTGTTCTTGGAAGAGTTTGAGTAGAGTGTTGACTCGAACCACTATAAAGATTCATATGTCTTCACTATTTGAGTGTCTGCTATTTGTATTATTGCTAGAGGGACATTAACTCTTAAAGAGATTTTAGCATAAGTTTTTAATTATCCAATTTACTCCTTCCCTCTTGGGTATTTGCATTCGTAGTTTGCACCTCCTTCAAGTATACTACTCATCTTGCTATCTGTGAGTGATTTGATTGCTTAACCTTTGCATCTTCATAACGATTTATTTGAAATAAAGGAAATTTAAATTAACTAGGCTTCAGGAAGAAATTTTTATTAACCTAATTTAGCCCTCACCCTCACCTCTTGGGTGAAGCCTTGAAAAGTGACCAATATAGGCCATCTTAATTTTCTACTTTACTTTTTTGATGTACTATCAATTCTTACACATTAATTCTTGATGCAAAATAAATACTTCATTACTTTGTCCACCAGTGACAAATGTGTCCAACCGAATGCCCGACACTATTTGTCGCAGATGTGATGGTGCTTATATACTATCCATTCAATTCATTTTTTAATTTTATTAAAATACTAAAATAAAATTTTTATTGAAAAAATTGTTACAGTCCTATGTTAAATATAAACATTTAACTCATGCACATTAATATGGACCATTGAAGTGATGACGTCGAAATTGTAGCTAAATATATCATAAAAAGAAAAAATCTACCGTTATATTATTAGCAGATTCATTTAAATTTAATGTTAAAATATTTAAAAAAGTATTTTCTCCACGATGCGAGCACCATGGGGATGAAGGGCCTGTTTGGCCTGGCGGTGGCTTTTAAGCACTTACAGGAAGCGCGTTTGCACGTAGAGCTTTTGGGAAAAGCTCCAAATCCGAGCTTCCCTGTAAAAGCCATATTTCGGCTTTTACGGTTTGAAAAGCGCGTTTTCATGTTTCATCCAAACACTGCAAAATCGCGTTTTGGCTGAAAAAAGCGCTTTTACACTCCCAAAACGCCAGGCCAAACAGGCCCGAAAGCGTGAAGAAGCTAGTGCCTGAAAATAAGCCGTCGTGCGCTACTAGCATATGAAGTAATTTCCTACACGGCATCCCCTGGCGCATGTTAGAAAGTGCTCTTCTTTTTCTCAAACAGCTCCCAACAACGAAGAATCCCTTTTCTAGAAGGAATTTTCGTCGAATTTCCTCCCTCGCTTTCCAATCTTTGCCTTTCCCCCCAGTCCATGAACGCTGCAGCCTCCTTCAATCTCCTTCTTTTGCCTTTTCGACCTTTCCCTCGCTGAATATTTCCCGGGAATCTTCCAGAAATCGCAGGCATGGGGCAGGCCTTCCGCAAGCTGTTCGACGCCTTCTTCGGAAACTCGGAGATGAGAGTATTTTTCTGCAATCTCTTCTCATCTCCATTTTCTGCATGTTCGTTTCACTTAAGTGTTTTTCAGATCGTTTTCTTCATATGGGTTTCCGTTCTTTCTCGGGAATTTTGGTTCTCGATGCCTGTTTGAGCACATCGTGGGTGTTCGTTTCTGCTGGAATGTCGTGGGATTTTTTTGTTTTTGGGTTAGCTGATTGCCTCATGCGAACGACAGGAGAAATCCGTTCATACCTATCTTGAGATTCTGATGAAAAAGTATGCACGTTGCCTGTTTACAAAATCCACTGCAGTTTCATCGTCCTGTTTGGATATAATAGTCTATTGATTTACCTTCCGGAATCTAATAAAGCAGACAACAAACGCGTAGCTCCTACTGAATTATCACTATGGCAGAATTTTTTTTCGCATCGAGAGTGCACTTCGACGTCCATCATTATAGGAACCTTCAAGTTGAGAGAGAGAGAGAGAGAGAGAGAGAGAGAGAGAGAGAGAGAGAGAGAG
>JAYJMB010006822.1:0-10709 GCA_036873735.1 Pouteria campechiana | reverse complement strand
GAGAGCGAGAGAGAGAGAGAGATGGGAGTTGCAACGGTGAGCGAATTGAAGTCAAGTGTATCAGGGAAGAGATCGTTTCGGCCGAGCTCAAGCGCCCGACACGCTACCGAATGGTATTTATGCATCTCCCTCTCTCTCTCTCTACCCACATTTCATTTGGAAATTGCATACTAGAGAATTCTGCATCTCCACTGAGTACTTGGCAACGTGATGGGATTATCGGGACCGTCCATTCATCTGTAAATACCATGCTTGGCCAATGGATCAGACCAATGCATTCAAACAAGCATTGATCGGTAGACATCTATGGTTTACCGATGGTAGCCCATCTTGACATGGACGGTTACGATTCATCTTTCATCTCACCACTAGCACCATAGAGATGAATTCCTCAATTTCTACACTTGGCTTATCATCCCGCTCATAGAACTTAAATTTTGAAGAGCTTGGGAAATTTTGCTAGTCTTGCCTACGTCAGTGGGGCAGGTGATGATAATATCCGAAAGCGCACGTCAGATGTCACCCTCAATATACGTTCATTTTCCTTCATTTTCATTTAAATTGCCTTTTTTAAAATTATTTTTCATTCTGAAGGAAATGGGTAGGCTAACTACTTATTTTGGCAATTTGGCTTAAAACGGATTCACCAAAACTGTGAAAAAGGTGGACCACACCATAACTAGCAACACCAAAAACGGTCTATGTGTAAATTGGGATGGACCCATATTTTATATTTTTAATTATCATTCTTATTTTTCCATCTAAAAAGTTTACAAATTTTAATTTGATTCATTTCCTGGTTAACATCATTTTATATATTCCTTTTATACTTTCTTTCTGCACAAATCTATCTTTTATCAACATCCAAACACACCAAAATTATTGGGAGGACTGAAAATGAATATTTTTCTTATCTTCTAATAACTTGTCGCAGAAGGGTCTGTCATTACTATTTTTATTTATTTATTTATTTATTTATTATCATCATCATCATCATCATCATCATCTTGATTTGTAAATAGATTTTTTCCATAAATGATAAATTTCGCACTGAAACTTCCCAAACCAGCTTGTATTTCACTCTCCTCCCTCTGTCCACCCGCACAGCTCTCCTTCTGTGATGGACAACCACCTCTTTTGAAGCAGATCCACAGACTTAAAAACTGATTAGTAGGTGGGCCCCACATGATCTAGGATGCCGGGATCGCAAGGTTGCCACCTGCAATACACCGCCAATGTCAGTAGGGGGTGGGTATCACCCAGGCCATCTGCCATAAAACTACCACAGGATCATTGTGGGTCCCAACTCCTCCTGTGGCTGCTGTAGCAGGTGGGTGGGACAACAACCAGCACCAATCTAATTAGAATGTGTCGGTGGTGACCCTGACTGATACCATAATTATGTGGTCCACCCCACCCTATTATTCCACTCTTATTTATTCATCTTTATAACATAAATTGCATCCCACCCATAGCATGTGCTAGCTACATTTTAGACATCCACATCAAAAGATCCAGTGCTTTCAGGCACTCTTAGCCTTGCACTGCTCCTTGCAGATTCTAGACTTCTGATGACAACCAAATACCTAATCTCAATCATTCATCTTGTTCATCACATAAAACCAGCAACCATTAGAAAAAGAAAGAAAGAAAGAAAAAAAAAAAGGAACAATAAAAAAATGCTGGTTTGTATTTATAAAATAGTTAAATTAACAGAACAATAGAGCATAGTCAGTGCATGAGGCTTTCCCATCAATGCCAGATCAAAAGAAAGCAAGATATTTGCTAGAAAGGCTATTTCTGTAACTTAAATATGCATTCGTAGCATCGATGTAATAGTCTGAACAACATCAGTAACAAAACCTTTGGAATTTTCCCCATGGAAGTCATATCCATACGATGAATGACTTGGGAAAATGGAGAGACTCGGGCACCAGGGCTTTCTGCATGGTAGCCAGCCATGGGTTATGAAAGGAATAGATCAATGCCTATCAAAGCAATTAGGAGGACATTATTTCTGTAGAATTAAAGAATATGATGAAAAGGAAAGAACACAAGACATTCGGAATGGAGAAATTAAAACAGAAATGAAAGAATATTGAGCGGCTGGAGCTATCCCAAGCGTGGGAAATCAATGCAAACATGTCTGCTAAATGTGGTCCACTCACAGTAGCAGAAGTGGATCCATCAATGACAACAGAGAAGAAAAAGACACTGGTTTTGGGATAAGTGATGACCTTAACTTACTGCAACATTCAGCGTTCTAAGTAGCTTCGCCTGCATTTGCAGTCATCATGTTACCAGACATGTAGGATGAAGATTCATTTCTCTTCACTAACTTTTGAGTTGTCAAGTTCTCCATGCTTCCTCTAAAACTTAAGTGGCTTTTGATTCTTGCAGGCCGCTCTCTGATGTTTCTAGTGATCTTACAGTGGAAGTTGGAACAGCAAAATTATCTCTCCACAAGGTAGTTATGAACTCGCTCACGGTTGTCTTAATCTTTCTTCCATTTTTGTCGTTTGGGTATCAAAGAAATTGGAAATTAAATTCATGAATATATGCAAATTCCTGGTTCTGGGTTTTGGCGTGTGTGGAACTAGTTTTTCGTTTGAATCCTTTCCACCACCAAATAGAAATGTAGAAGTTCTTAGATGGCAGATGCCTCATTTCTTTGTAATGAATTCCTGGCTTATGATTGTTTTCATTCTATAGTGTTAAGCCATGAATATAATCATCAAGTCCTACAACAGATCTCTAGATCTAAATAATCACATTCCAAGTGCCAAAACATGAGAAACAGGATATCCTGTTTCTCCTTTTGCCTTTTGTGCTTTCTTGTTGTTGCAAAGACAGGTGCAAAGAACTCCTATCTACCTTTAAAGCTGAGTTGACAACTGCCAGATTCAGGCTGCCAACATCCGCACCTTTTTTGTGGAAAGCAATGCAGTCATCTTGATTTTCATGCCGAAAAAGAAGCCCAACGAAAAGGCGGTTTTATGCTAGAAATAGAAATGCCACAGACATGACAATCCTATCAAAAAATGAATCATTTTCATAGAATAGATGCAGTTCCATCTACAGTTTTCAAGATTCTGCAAACAATTCCCTACATTAAAAAAAAAAAAAACCTCTGGTTGCAGTGGATTTTCCTTTCATTTTCACTTGTCTTCAAAATTATAGGATTGTGCTTGTCCCCATAATTACCTGAAAAATCAGAGTTCTTTTTTATTTTTAATATGACAGTGTCAAAGTTCTGATAAACAATTTTTACCTTTTACAGTTCCCTTTGGTTTCTAAGAGTGGGAAGATCCGAAAACTGTTGTCTGAAGCAAAAGATACTAAACAATCCAGGATAACTTTTCAAGCTTTCCCAGGCGGACCAGAAGCTTTCGAATTAGCTGCTAAGTTCTGCTATGGCATAGCCATTGATATCACCCTGCTGAATGTGGCCATGCTGAGATGTGCGTCTCATTATCTCGAAATGTCAGAAGAATATGCAGATAGGAACTTAGAATACCGCACAGAAAACTATCTCAAAGAAACCGTCCTCCCCAACATCTCAAACTCAATCATAGTTCTCCATCGCTGTGAATCTCTCTTGCCAGTCGCAGAAGAAATCAACATGGTTGGTAGACTTATCAATGGGATTGCAACAAATGCCTGTAAAGAGCAGCTTACATCTGGATTATCTAAACTCGAGCACAACCTACCTGTCAAAGCCATAACTTTAGATGTTGGGACTCCATCGGATTGGTGGGGTAAGAGCTTGACAGTTCTTAATCTCGACTTTTTCCAGAGAGTCCTCTCGGCTGTTAAATCAAAGGGTCTAAATCAGGACATGATTGGCAAGATCTTGATAAACTACACGCAGAATTCTCTACAAGGACTAATGGTCAGAGATGTCCAATCAGTAAAAGGAAGCTACACGGACCTGGAATTGCAGAAGAAAAGAAGAGTGATCGTTGAAGCAATGGTCGGATTACTACCAACCCAATCGAGGAAAAGTTCAGTGCCAATTGCATTTCTTTCAAGCCTGTTGAAAACTGCAATCATGGGGTCTGCATCTGCTGCCTGCAGAGCAGACTTAGAGAGAAGGATTGGGCTGCAATTAGATCAGGCCATACTGGAAGACATTCTAATTCCAGCAACCCCACTTGGAAACAACCCTCAGCTTTATGATACAGATTCAATTTCAAGGATCTTCTCCATTTTCTTGAACTTGGATGAGGACGACGAAGATGCAAACCATTTAAGGGATGAAAGTGACATGGCTTTTGACTATGACAGCCCAAGGTCTCCTAAACAAAGTGTAATTCTGAAGGTCTCAAAGCTCTTGGACACTTATCTGGCAGAAATCGCAGTAGACCCAAACCTGATGCCTTCGAAGTTCATTGCTCTAGCAGAGTTGCTACCTGACCATGCCAGGGTTGTGAGTGATGGGTTATACAGAGCCGTTGACATTTTCCTAAAGGTAGGATCCAGTTCTTGTTTCTTGATTTTATTTCCAATCAGAACTACTTTCATCATAAAAGTAGTCTTCTACCTGACTTGTGATACCGATTAGAGCAACTTGAAGACCATAGGTTTGTTGATGTGACCCTGAGCAATCCCCATATAAGGTACCTTAGATATTTTTTGGTTCTAGGCAAGTTAAATAATGAGGGGAAAAAGAATTAAAAAGGTTGATAACATGTCGAGTATGTGGTTAGGAACTTCAGCCTTGTCTTTGCTTCTTTTTCATGCTTGTATCTGCTTTCTAAACTTAATGGGCAACCTTTAGCTGAGTATTTTCTTGGGTTCTGTAGAAATCTAATCAAGTCACATTAAATAGCTGATAAAAAAATGGGTATGCTGGAGATATACACTTCTAATAGTCCATAATTAGTGATATTCTTAATTTCCAGTTAATTTTCATTTAGAAGCTCATTCTTGAAGTACATCTGTGATATTTGTGTGGCTGTTCTCCAAGAAAATAACTTCATGCTGATAAAGTATCTAGATAATCCCTGAGTTGACTCAATGAATATTATGGGTATGGATCCGATTAGATTTTGGATTGAGTCAGCCCCATGTTGTTTATTTCTATTTTTTTTTTACCACCTCTTTCTGAATTCTGACAAGAAATGATCAAATACAACTACTCTTTCCAACCGCACCTGGTCGGTACATAGGCTCCCCTACAAGATGATGAACAGAAGCTATGAAATAAAATCATCGAGCTGCACAAGTAGACTTCCTGTTTGGTAATGAGCACAAAAAAGAGAGAAAATCCTTTTTCTTTATCCCTCTCCCTTTCCATTTTAATTGATGTGAAATTTTCAAATCCCCATCTACTCAATAATCCTACTTTTCCAATCATTACCTCACATCATTCCATCTAAAATGCCTATCTATTTTATCTTTTTTACATGATTTACTCAATTTTCTTCCACTTTCTAAAATTCCATTTTTTTCTCCATTTTACTTTTTTTACGATGATTTCCCCTCAATTAATCAGATAGATTTACTTGATTTGTTGCTCTGACTAATAAGCTGCTTGCATTTCAACTAACAGGTTCATCCAAACATCAAGGAATCTGAACGTTACCGCCTTTGCAAAATCATCGACAGTCAAAAGCTATCTCAAGAAGCTTGCAGCCATGCAGCTCAGAACGAACGGCTACCAGTGCAAATGGCAGTCCAAGTTCTGTATTTTGAGCAGATACGGCTTCGGAACGCCATGAATGGCGGGCATGCCCATTTCTTCTTTGGATCAACCAATGGCCACTACCCTCAGCGTTCAAGCAGCGGAGCTGCTTCCCCAAGAGACACCTATGCATCTGTGAGGAGAGAGAATCGAGAGCTGAAGCTTGAAGTTGCAAGAATGAGGATGAGATTGACTGACTTAGAGAAGGACCATGTCTCAATGAAACAGGAGATGATTCGCTCGAACCCAGCAAACAAGCTAATCAGATCTTTCACCAGAAAACTAAGCAAATTCAATGCTATATTTCGAGTAAAAGAGATTGGAAAGTCAGATGCTCGGATGCTGTTTCAAAAGCGGAGGCGACATTCAGTTTCCTGAAAAAACTGAGAGTATAAGAGTGTATAAATGTTTTGCTTGTGTAGAATTATAGATAACCTGGATACCCATCTTCAATAGAATTGCTATGAGACTTGTAGAAGTGTTGAGGCACTCAGTCTAGCAAATGTATCATTGCAGTGTTGAATGTGAAAGGAGCTAGTGGCGACCTGCTTGTAGCTCACTACAAGTGAAAGGTGGGTATCTCTCATCCACTTTGCCCTTTGAAGTTAGGTTGTAGAGGCCTTTTTTGTTCTCCTTTTCCGTTTCGTTTTGACTTTATCTGTCTTTTTCAATCTGGCTTCGGCTGTAACTTGGGTCAGCTCAGATTGGTGTTGATTCAACCCCAACTTTATTTGTAAAACCCCAGCCTAATTCTAACTAAGCCTTGCATGTAAGAACAACCCCAACAAATTTGGGTTAGCTTTAGACCAAATATCTTTGTTCATTTATTTTCTTTTTTTAAGTTCTAGTCATCGCACACATGCACATAGAGATGAAGGAGATCCAACTTGTATTCAATATCCAAATCTGACTCAATTCGTGGGGGATTGTAATCAGCGAACCTGGCATGTTCCATCAACCTAATTCGGTCTGTAATAATAACACGTCTATGGTTTTCTGGACACGAGATCAATGCAAAATAATGTTGGGAAATGATAACAACTGCCCACTAGCATGTGGTGCATTGACTTAAAGCCATCCAAGGGTGTTACAAGGATGTCGGGCCAATCAAAGATCTTGTTTAGCATACATTTCTTATGGAAGTGAGCCAATTTTGTCCTAGCAATATCCAAAGGATGCATTATGTCTATGATTCTTATAAACCTGAAAAGGCGTTTTTTTGGCTTTTTAACTCTTTCATGGTACTTGAAAAGTTAGCCTTTCAAAATAAGTTATATAAAGGATTAAAAAAATAATAAATAAATAAAAAGGAATTGATTTTTTAGTACACCCTTGTATGGGTTGGCTTTGGATTGGGCCAAATACACCCGCATATGGTTAGAACCATACAGAGGTGGAAAATAGCATATGATGGTGGCGATGACGTTGTATATTATCTAAATTGTTAGATCATTTTAAAACTAGATAAATGAATAAGAAAATCTTCACAAGAAAAGGTGGGACATGTTGCAAATTTTGCAATAAAAATTTACAAAATGAAACCAATGACAAGGCTTTTATTGGAACTAAATGGCCTGCATTGTAATCATTAACACCATTATATAGATATCCTGGACATGCCTGGACATGCAAGTATCACAAGGACATGCCTCCTGTGAAATTCCTATTTGATATATCCTCACTCTTACATCTCACCACATCCACCACCAAAAGTTCGTGTAATCCAATTGTCATTCAGAAAGTAAAATAAAAGGCAATAGGCACATGACCCCATTCTTTCAATTCTCTGCTTCAAATGAAGTTTTGAATGTTATGTTGACAAATTAAGGAAAAGTTTCAGCATTCCAAAAGCCTTCTTGCAATGGAATTGTCATTTGGATGGGGAAAAAGAGGGAATAGGCACATGTTACCATTCTTTCAATGTGCTTTTAAATTGAAGGCTTAGTGTTATTTTCTCAAATTTCAAGAACAAGGAACAGTTTCCGAATTCTTAAACCCTTGACATGATCTATCAGTACCGTGCATTGTACATAAGAAAATGATAAAAAAATAAAAGGATAAATTGGAATACAACTGTTATGATGAGATTTGTCAGATTTGCATATGTAAAAGAGATTATTCTTGTCAAAATTTCTAACCTTATGCATGACCTGCAAATCCCCTCATGCAGAGGCTAGACATTTCTTACAGATGAGATAAGAGGAAGCCTAATTCAGAATTTGCACAGGTCACAGATACAAAGTTGGAATTCCCAGTAAGTTCTCTGAATCTGGTACACCAGGAACTGTGACATGATGGTATTATGTCAACACCTGCTTGAGCGAAGAATGACCCTGGTTGTCTGTGAAGGTTTAGAATCATGTTGGTCCCCAGCATTCAACTGAGTCTTGATGAGTCCCACTGAGACAGTGATCAAGAGTCCTAAGCATGATGCACTACTTTCACCTCTCAATTATACGCCTGCGTGGTCTATCATCCTCAAAACCTCTTCTTAAATCCCCCCTCTCACCAAATCCATTAGACCTTCCACGCTGCCTATTTCCAAAACCTTTGTCTCGAGCCTGCCTATTTTGTTTCCTAAAATTACGTTCTCTTCCATTACCTTCCCACTTATCATGGTCATCTCTATGAGGTTCAAAATGACGTTCTCTGCTATTACCTCCCCACTTATTATGGCCATCTCTACGAGGTCCAAAATGACGTTCTCTGCCATTAACTCCCCGCTTATCATGGTCGTCTTTACGAGCTCCAAAATGACGTTCTCTGCCATTACCTCCCCACTTATCATGGTCATCTCTACGAGCTCCAAAATGACGTTCTCTGCCATTGCCTCCCCACTCATCATGGTCATCTCTACAAGGTCCTCTATCATTTCTACGAAAACTTCGAAAAGATCTATCATGATCAGAATTTCCAAAAGAATTCTGGCTACTGTCTATCATTTTATTTGACCTTAATCGGTCGCCTCTTTGTGGTCTTGGCCATTTATCACCCTTAAAATTATTTCTGCTTCTGTCAATGCCATGTTTATTTCCTCTCATTTTGCTTCTTTGAGATGGTATATCATCATTGTCAGATTCTGAGCTAAAAAGAAGCTCATCACCTTCAGAATTAGAACCTCCCCTACCAAAATCCTTTCCTTTTGAAGCCTGTTTACTCCATTTACCTCTTGGCGAAGGAACCACTTCCATATCATTGTCAGAATCTGAACATGAACCAAGTTCATCCTCTGAACCAAAAGAGAGCCCTCTGTATGGGCCATTTCCTGATCCACCACCTCTTCTTGAATCAGTGACATGACTAGATTTCCATCCTTCAGTATCAGAATCCAAATCTTCTTCAAGATCATCATTATCATCATCAGGAGAGCCTGAGGGAACAGCTCGTCCACGCCTTTGCCGAGATGAGTTATTATAAGAATAAAGATCATTTCTCTGTTCTGAGTTGGTATAATGATCAGAATCATCAAGATCATCAGACTCAACGGAATCTTCTTCTGCAGAGAAGCTCTTCACAGAAAGATCTTGTTTTGAATTTTTGTTTGGCGTGTCCAGCTCATAACTGTCAATGTCGTCATCTTCTTCATCATCAAAATCATCAAATCCTGTTCTGTCAGCAAGTGATGGAGTCATTTGATTAGAAGGATCAGAATATCTGCCTCTTTCATGGGCAAACGATTTTCTATTATCCTCAAGTGAAACATCATCGCCTGAGTCTCTCAAACTTCCTCTATAAGCTGCTGCATTTGAAAGAGAGCCTTCATCTATTCCAGGACGATCTGCAAACTCAAAAGCAGCAACATCTGCACCATCAGATTCATTTTCATCAAAATCAAAATTCCATCCATCAGATATGCCTGGAATTCTGGCAGCTGTCTCAAGCCTTGTTCTAGCACCACGGGTTTTCTCCTGAACTGGATTCTCTATTAATTCATCTGGTGGGCGTTTGTGCTCACAATGAAAGCATACCACATTTCTCCTGTAGTTCAAGAAATTGCACCTGCAAAAGGAAAGGACTTGACAAAGTGGCACACTGAAAGCAGAAAAGCATAAGGAAATAAAGCATCAGCCAGCGCTTCTTAGAAGAATATTGATAAAGGTAGTGTTTCGAAGATAATTTGGACTGAACAGTTCAGAAAAATAAAAACAAAAAAAAAAGAAAAAGAAAAAAAGGAAAAGAAATAAATAGCCAAGATGCTCTAGCACTACTTGATTTAACATGAGGTGCATACCAAAATTGCAAGGCCTATCATTCCTAATCTTGGTTGTTGCAACAAATAGAATGGGGCTGGTCATTCCCGATATAATGAAAATGAATAAATTCCAGGTCCATTCAATTAAGCTTTAAACAAACAAAGCAGCTACATCAATATGAAAAGTAGAGTAAATAAAAGTCATAGAAACCTACTCAGGGCATTCCCATTCCCCAGGGAGTAGTTGCCTCTTTGGACGCTTGGCATCACATTGCAAGCAAACAGTATTCTTTGCAAAATTCATGAAGTCACACCTAAGGATAGATATCAACAGGATTAGCAACTTAGCTAGACCCAAGTAAAATGAACTTCAAAACATAAATTTGCATTGAAAATCATCAAATGATTTTATATAAATTAATACTTGGGACACAGCCAATCGCCCTTCTTCATTTCAATGTCATCCCGTCCTACACGTTTCTTTGGTGGCGGAGGCGGTTGCTTGACTTTAGGTGGGGCCTTCTTGATCACTGGTGGTGGAAGGTTCGGATCTATTGGAACTGAACTCAACTTTACAACCTCATGCAGCAACTTGCGGACTACTGTTTTCACAGCTTTCAGTTTCAGAAGAGCCTTGTTTTCAACTGATCCAATCACTGGATCAAAACCAAATATCAGTAGGACACGCATAAAATCAAGTGTCCGTGCCTCATCCTCTTTACGTGAAAGTAAATATGCTCGACTGCAAGTGTTTCTAAGATCACATGAGCTGCAAACCTGCAAATTTAGCAAGTACCATGGCATCAACAGAAACACAGCAGGAAGAATTTA
>JAYJMB010006821.1:35142-53570 GCA_036873735.1 Pouteria campechiana | reverse complement strand
TAAACTTACCAAACTTCACTCATTACTATACCTGAATTATTAATACGGTATTATACCAAAATTCAAGGGCTTACACACTTGTTGTAGACTTAAGTGCCAATTTACCACTGCTTGCTAAGAAGCGACCCTCTGAAGGCATGAAGCCAATTTTCTCTTTTGGTGATGTTGAGCATGTAGACATCATGATCTGTTATGATGTTTTATATGGTAAATTACAGTTAATGCTTTAACCCAGAATGAATGAATTATATTTTTTGAGACATGCATAACATTATAAGCAAAATTTTAAGTATGGTAATTTTCATGTCACCAAATCTCCAATGTTCAAGCTATGTTTGACTAAGAGACAGCAGTAAGGAAGCATAAATCTAAACTTCGTACAAATATGAGACCAATCCCATCCATTTGCCTTTCATTTTTGTAGTATGCTGGTCAAAGAACTGTCAAAAGAAAGTGAACTGGATATTTCATTATAAAAAACTCAGAAGATATTAAGTTGTTTGCTAATTAAGAAACAGAAACAGACATTTATTATGGCAGAGACCAAAAGAAATAGATTATTAGTATTGCTAACAGCGAAAATGAATATATATATATATATATGTATATATATAACTGTCACATACATCTAGTAGATGGTAGGTACAATTGGAAAGGACATTTGGAAAGACACTGTTGAGCAAAATTTTATTTGGAGAAATGACATAATTGGACACAAGTCACTGGGGATGTATACAAGCAATGTTTATATTGTATAATGTTATTGAGGAAGTCCAATTTGGCTATGATGCATGTTTTAAACTAGTGTTATCAGAACCAGATGTTTCAACAGGATGAACCGTTTTTTTAATTTCTGAGAAAAAAATTAAAAATAATACAGTATGATTTTGAAAAATCTAAATCATAGATATTCATCTAAATATACAAATATTTTATTATAATTCCATATTACTTTAATTAATTATTTTATTCTATTAAAAATATTAAAAATAAAAACTTTTAATATTGAAACAAACTGGGCTAGATTGAACTGGTCAACTGGTTCACAGTTGAACTGGTTTGACCAGCTGGCCCGGTCCAGTTCTTATAACACTGTTTTAAACAGGATAGAGGCAAGTCATTATAACAGAGACTGCTGAACAAAGTTCTCTAGAGAAATATCATAATTATGTAGGAATTATTTAGGAAGTTAAATGTAAGAAACCAATTTTAAAATTTGGAGAACTTCAATAAATATTCCTGTATTTGAAACAACATGATGAAAAGAAATTACCTCTATGAAGCAAGAGCAAGAATCATTATCTCCTGCCAACAGTGCCTCAAGTTCTTTCTCCTTCACAATTCTTCTCAATTGGAGCAAAGCTTTCAAGGATTCCTATCAAAAGTAGGGGGGAGAAACAAAACCTTGTTTATAGCATCCTTCAGAATAAATTTGTCAGCACTTGTAAGAAAGGAAATACATCATCAAAAGAAAAATGAAAATAAAAAATCAATGATTATAAAAACAATATTAATTTGAAGTATTATCTTCTTGATTGGCAATTTAGAATCAATTCCTGATTTGGCAAACTTTACAAAGGAGCAATAGATGGCTCATAAAATGGTACATGTATCCACCCAGAGGATGTATTCAGCAAATTATCAACATCTTGATGATTTACAACAAAACACGAATGCAGGCAGGCTCGTGAGGCTGGGTTGAGGTTGAGGGGAAAAAGTGAAGCGGCATAGCCAAACTAGCCTTCAAGCCAATTTTGGCCAGAACTTTGGTCCAATTTTTTATTCCAAGTTACATGTCACTGCAGGTAAATTGTTTGATGCTTTGCATCTCACTATTTTCGAAGGAGACACACCAGTGCAACAGAATGCACTTGTTGAATGACAAGGTTCGGTGTCTTGTGATCATGGATTTTTTTCCGCTCACGCACAGAAACCAGGAAGTCTTGAAGTGGATACCACAACTACAAGAAGATAGGAGGATCTGAATGATCAAAGGAGAAGGCAAAGGAATCATTCAGTATGGGACCCATGTTTGGGCAACATGTTGAAGTCTTGAAGGTGGTTTAAAAAACATATGCATACAATTCTGTTTGAGAGAGAACTATTAAGAAGTCTGGTTGGGACTTGGGAGTTTTAGAAAGGATTCCAACAAATCTAATGCAAGAGCTTCCTGAGCAGGGATCAAAAAAGCTGCACAATACTCTAACATCAATGAGCAGGACTCTCCTGACAGTATAAAATGTGTTATTTTGCCTCAAGTATTTCCACGACAACAACCACTTAGGCTGAAGAGATTTGGAAGCTTTTGGAGATGTTCTTGTCTTCCTTTGATTTTCCAAGGATAGGAAATTTTGAAGCAACTAAAAGCCCAAGAATAGTACAGGTCATAGCAATAAGCCTCTCAAATTGTTTGGAATTAGTCTCCCTTATGCATGAAGTTTTTATTTTGTTTCTTCTTAAAAACTACTGTTAAATAGACCTTGATTAAATTAGCTCTTAAAAAAACTTGTAATCCTTTGCAGATATACGAATATAAAATTCATCAAGAATTAAAAGTTCCTTCATTCTTACTAAAACTTGTGATGGAAAGCAGAAGAAACACATGCCTAGAAGTTTGTGCCCACCGATTCCAGTTCTCCATCATTCTCTTCGCGTGCAAGCTTCAGCATATCCATGTGTTCAAGCAGTTCTTGCTCAAATCCATTTACTTCTTTCATCTTACCCATACACATTCCATGTTCACGGCTAACCCTCCCAGCATAAACAGGATCATCCCAAATGTCTGCCTTTTCCAATGCTGCAGAAAGCTGTGCCGCCCTGAATACCATCTTTCCCCACTGTTGAAAAGGAACAGTCCAACTTAAGTCGAAGACTCAAAGACTTAAAGCATTGTACGACAGAAAAGATGCATAATAACAAGATGAGAAGTTCTCTGATGTGTGCATCAATATCGATTTCATCAAAAAAGATAGTAGGATCGATGGGGTGTGGAATGACAAAACATAGTTTTATGCAACCATACTGGATATTGGTTGAGATAACCTTGGAGAAACCACTTTTCCTAAAGTGATCCCAGAATGCAATGGTGGGAGGAATGTCCTCTCCAAACATTCCCTCCAAGTTACAATTCAGGCATTCTGAGGCTATCAAATTATAAGTCTCTCACAAAAGGCCCTCCATGTCACCTACTCTATCTCCTGACTCTTGGTCACCCAAACATTACATCTCACAATACCATTCATTTGGTGAAATGGACAGTAGACAGGCACAGCTCTGCCAAAAGCAAAAGGAAGCATCTTGCAATGTTTACTTTAAAACGAAATAACCCAACGAAGTAAAAACGTCTGCTTGGGTAACAATTCAGTAAATCTGCACCATTACTCGGGCCGGCAGTGTCAAACTAAAACCAGTGATCAACACCAAATCAATCCCAATTTGGTATTCCCAATCCATATCGGACCCACCGGGGTTTTGGCTGACCAAAAGGAGGCAAACGCTTGAGACATTTCATCAAACAGATAGCGAGCAAAAACGTACTTGCCCCAGACCTTCAAAAATCCGAACCCATTTCACAGAAATATACAACTAAAATAAAAAGATAACACTGATGGTTCAAACAATCCACCAACCTGCAGCCGCTTCTTGATAAGCTGAATCGACTGCGCAATGGCGGCAGCGTGGCTCTTCCAATCGTTCTCGCTCTCGTCGAGTATCGGCCACGAGCGTGCCACGATGTCGTCGACGGTCAGGCCATCAGATGTCGAAAGCTCGGAGACTGCCTGCGAGCTGAAAGGACAAAAGGTGATGCTTTGGATAAAAAGCGAGGGCGACTTGGTAACTTGGACGTCGTGGAAGGGCGATTGGGTGATTTTGGGAAGGAGGGAGCGAATTTCTCTGTGAGAGTAGGATTGAACGGCGGTGAGATAAGGAGAGTATGAGGATAGGAAGGGAATTCTGGAAATTGATTTTCTCAAATGGAGGACTCCCATCTCCTGGAATCGTAGGATTTTGCTCCTTTCTCCTTCCGTTTCAAAGAGCTCAGGACATTCTCGTCATTTGAACTTTACAGCCTCGGTCTTAGGATACAGAAAGGTGAAATATCGAGTTAAATAAAAATATAGATAATAAATTAATATGATATTTATTTATTTATTATTTTTATCCAGCACATATTTTTCGTTATTACCTCTATTTTTATTCTTATTTGATACCTATTTTTACATGAAATAATTTTTATGTTATAAAATATTTGGTTAAAACTAAAAGATGGGTAAAAAGTCCTTTTTTAATAAAAAAAGAAATGCAAAATTCATTCTTTTTCCATTTTTTATATTGACTAGACATTTAATTATCTATTATTATTTTTCAACTATTACTCATTTTTATTAAAAATTTACATATTTTTTTATTTACTTTATAAAAACATTATATCTATGCTATTAACATTATCACCATCCAAAAAAAATTTTCTCTTTTTTTTTACACATTTTTTATCTTGAACCAAACTTACCGGATATCTTATTTTTTATTTTATTTTTTTATCTCATTTACACTGTTCAAGCACACGACACACATCTATATCTTTGTATGACTCTAAATGTTAAAAACTATACCAATGTGATATTTTTATTAATGCTATAATTATAATTTTAAATTAATTAATTTATATTTTTATTATAAACTTGTCTTTTCGTAAAATAAAATTTTATTTATTATTTTCTTTAAACTGAAAGAAACGGCCCTTCCAGGTTTCCAACTCCTACCTCTGTCCTTTACCGCATCAAAATGGCCAAAATACCCCTACCTCGTTCTTTCAGTCGCCCAAGTACCATCCTCCCCAGTAAAACCCTCCCCACTCTTTCTTTCCCATTCACCAAAGCCCGTCTCCAGTCCTCGACCGTTCGGTTAAGCTGCAAATCTTCCCCTCTTCTATCCATGGCCGAAATTCCCCAAAGGGATCCTGAAGAAATCAACCGCCCAAACGCCTTCAAAGCCGAAAATTTTCCCACCCCATTGTCGCCACCGTTGCCGCCAATATCAAAACAGATAGAACTGCATAGAGCCATGACGGCTTCCTCAAATTCCAGTCTATTTTCCCTCTCCAGAAGTGACATTGTCTTCGAGGATGAGTCGCTTATGGTCGTGAACAAGCCTTCTGGGATTTACAGCGAAACTGTCTTGGCTTCTGCTCGTAATATGCTCGATGAATTGTCTTCACAAGCGAACGGTGTTGGTGAGCTTTGATATCTCCGTTCCACGTCTTCCGTTATTCAAGTTCTAGTCTTTTAGAATCTGAGAACTCAAGACTTGGTATGGTCTAGCCAGTTTGACTCCGTTAGCAGTTCAAGTATCACATTCTATAACAGCAGATTGCTTCTTTGGTGGATCTCAAATGCCATATATATGAGTGAAGTTGGTAAATTTTTGCTATTTCTAGAGGTTTACAGAGCCATTCCTATGGATCAACCAGCCTGGGCTTCTTACTTTTTTTCATTATTATGATCTGATATGACTGAATTTTATTTTTCTTTGGAAAAGAATGTTTGGAGCATGGGTGTGGCATGGGGGAAACAGTCTCATCCATCTGGTTCTACAGATAGTGAAATAAAAGTCCCCTTTTCTTGATATTTGAGTTGCAAGAAAGCATGGATGGCATATTTGAGTTGGAAGAAGACACAGATGAGATATTTCTTTATGATTTTTTTGTGAGTTAGAAACTTTAGTGTGGTGGTTTTCAAGTTTTCTATTATCAACATGTAATATCCATCTTTTTTCTAGATGTTTCATTGAATTTTCATATCATCCTTCATCTTTCAAATTTTGGAGAGAAAATACTGCTCCTTTTAAGGGAGAGTGTTGAAGTCCCAATGTACTGAATTTTGAACTACATCTGCAATTATAGTCTAAAATGATCTGTTAAGAAGTTGATGATAAAGCGGTGTTCCATTGTTGATTTGGCAGGGCAACAATCTACTCCAACAGAGCTTCATCTCGCAAACAGGCTTGATCGTGACACGAGTGGCCTTATGTTGATAACCAAATCACATAAAGTTGCAGCCAAGCTTGTGAAGGCATTCACAGAGCACAAAGTAAAGAAAACATATATCGCAATATGTATCGGGCCAACACCAAAATGGGAGAGTATCAACATAAGATCAGGCCATGGGAGATCTAAATTTGGCGTATGGCGTGTTTATGCTGCATCGGATGTGGGCCGATCACTTCCAGGTGGATCCATAGTAAGAGACATGGCAACTTCCTTTGAAGTCCTATCTGTAAATGGGCAAGGAAGCTGCAAAGAGCCAAGCAAGTTGCCAACAGCTGAAAACAATGGAATGGAATCATTGGTTGTGGAAGATCAAAGGCTTAAGCAGAGCAGAATTGGCGATGAAATCAGTGATGAGATTCTGATTAGAGCCCATCCTCAAAGCGGGCGGACACACCAGATTCGCTTGCATTGTCAGTACCTTGGAATACCCATAAGGGGTGATGTTAAGTATGGTGTTCATGAATGGAGAGGAAGAACATTCGATGCCCATGCTCTTCATGCTGAAAGATTGGAATTTGTTCACCCTGTAACGGAGATTCCTATTGAAATCCAAGCACCTCCTCCCTCTTGGGCAAGCACTGCATGCAAAGGAATGAGACACAGGATATGACATCGGGCGGGGTCTTGAAGGCTTTGCAAGCAGCAGGTGAACATACGAATATTTCTTTCATTTCCTTGGCAAGATAGATGGATTGTGCAGCAATCGTATCAATGCCTTGCTGCTGCATCCCGAGCCTCGAGCTGGTACAGGAATCCATTCTGAGAGCTTTCGCAACTGGCTCGTTGATCTGATAACTTGACCGTGCACACTGTATTCTGCCCATATATTGACATGTTAAAGGGGGGATCAATAGTGTTTTCTTAGCTGGAAGCAAGAGCAATAAATATTCGCGATGGCTGGAAACGCAAATCCAAAAGGCCATCTCCAGACTTCCGAGGAAATCATTAGGAGCTCTGCTTAGAAGTTTTATTATTTGAGAACACGTTTATGGAAATGAAATTTTGCCTTCGCCCTTATCATACACTGATGTTTTTTTCTAGTTGAAGCAAAGCATGTATATTTTTCATTAAAAAAATTAACTTGCTGAAAACTCAATTCAATCAAAAACAAAATACTACTCAATTTTTGAAGGTAACATGATAGCTTATGTTTTATAAATGAATGCACACCTCAAGAAAAATGATATAGCCTGAATTTAGTTATAATTAACCACACATCCGCCATTTACATAAGACATCTTAGCCAATAACTTGGTATTTGCTTTGGTAGGGGTGTGCCAGGCCCTAGCAATAGTGCAACGCAAGGGCTACGCGCCATGGCTCCAGCAGCAAGCTACTGTAGTGAGCCATGCCCCACAAAAAATTAATTTAATATCATGTGAGCCAATGGCCCACGTATCAGATATTAAACTGATAAGAACAGATACTACACTTGATCTTAGCCAAAAGGCCGAGAAAGGTATGCTTAACTCGTTTTCTCGAACCCCTTCTTGTATGCCTCTCCTCCCTCGCAAATGCCTTTCCCTTCTCGATGTGGGAAAAACATTACCCGCTTCTCCAATCGGGTTCGCAGCACCAACTAATTACGGCAGACGTGGGCCAGTGAGCTGGCGTATTTTTTCTGATATGCACACTAATCTCTCCTTCACTAAAGATTCATCTGTTATTCATCATTTCTGATATTGCTAGGAGGACCCTTTTTTTTTTTTCTATTACCAGAATCAAACAGGTAATTAAAGTTATTTTGAACCAACAATTTGGTGGCTAAGTAAACTTGGATTGAACCAACAATTTGGTGGCTAAATCTTGGATTGGACCAATAACTGGTGGGTAATTAAATTTAGATTGAACCAATAATTGGGCGGATAATTAAACTTAGACTGAGCCAATAATTGGGTTGGGTAATTAAACTTAGCTTGAACCAATAACTGGATGGCTGGCATAAGCCAAAAGAAGTTCCACTCAGGTGGAGCCCATGTAGGAATATTCCCTCTCCACTACCATGTTTTGCTGACGAAGGACCATCAATGACATGCATCGATGATTTTCCAATGGAGAAACGGACAACGTCATGTGAAATCACCCATCAGATATTTAAGTTGATGATAGCATGTATTACTCTTATTAGGACTGAAAGCTGGCAAAGGTATGTTTGGAAGGAGAAGATTTCTTGGTGGAAAGTACAGTATACTAGTTAATTTTTCACACATCAAATCATGATGTTTTGATGAGATCGAATCAAACTATCATCGCCTCTTGTTTTTTCCTTTCTATTATTTCGTCTTCTGTGATTTTAGCCCACCGTAAGACAATTAATCATTAAGTCCTCACACCAAACTAAAAATTCTGGTTAGTGTCTGATTTTTCCAGTGCATAGCATCACAAGGACGAAGGCCCCAACAATATGAGGTTGGAGCACCCATGAATCCATGATAGGGGGATGCTCTCACGCTCCTGTGCCCCACCCAAACCATCCAACAAATGCCCCCACAGTTCCTCAGGTGAAGACCCTAAAAAATCAACTCTAATTTAGACCTTGGTTTGCCACAATGAATAGTTCAACGGCAAGGATGAATGATGCAGCACACCCATCACACAGTCTCAGGCATACAGTAAAACACGCACACAGGGAAGCACTTCCATCGAGTTCTGGATAAAAACCCAACAAGTGTATTCAGCAGCAAGAAAATCAAGCAGATTCAACAATGCACTCGGCGCCAGTTGCTTGGCACCAGACACATTCAACATATGGTCCCTTTGCATTTGACAAAAATTTCAAAGACACTCAATTTTCCTGGAAATTTACATATTAAACAGTCAAGTTGAATTCAAATAAAGATGTGGATATGGATTACTAAGCTATTTTGAACAAGCCATTAGAACCAACAGAATATCTTATTTTGATTCATTAGAGAAAAACAGATACAGTGGTGAACCTGCAACACCGTACCCATAATATTTACTCAGATCATCGGCGCATGCCAGTTGCTTTAAAACTACAAGCTGAGACAACAATTGAGGCTGATTGCAGCGCCAAGGTACCCCTCCTGCTTCCCTCATTCACAGCCATTTGAAAATCAGCCCGCCATGGGTTGCAAAGAACGGAGCAAACACCAGAGATTCTACAGCCATGAGCTTGATCAAGATGTTGAGGGATGGCCCGGAAGTGTCCTTGAGTGGATCTCCAATTGTATCCCCAATCACAGCAGCCTTGTGAGGGTCAGAGCCCTTTGGCCCCAATGTCCGTGCATGTTCAGTTGCACCTGCCTGCAGAGAACATTGAATTTGAGGGGGAAGGGAATCAGAATATCTGGAGTATAATTAGAACGCAAGGTTCAATATAAAAGTATGGATTTGGAAGCATACGGGGAAACAACACAATAAGATGAAACCAAATGTTGGTAGAAAGTAGAGGAATGGTAGAACAGTGAAGTGAGTTCACCAACCAAGGGAACAACCGCATGAAAGAACTTGAAGGGCTGGCAGATTCAGCACAGAGTTGCCTCCCATCAGGAAATTGAATGGCCCAATTGTTAGAAATGTCAATTTTGTACACTTCTATAGAACTTTTCTTCAATCTGCCACATTTTACACTTGCCCAGGCAATTTCAACTAGATTTGCGGAGACATTTGGCTCCAGAAAGTTCATATGAGCAACTTTAGCCACAAATTACTGCATATTAAAATATTGTTTCTTTTGGATAGCTAACAGCTACCATGGCAACAAACCATCCCACCAAAAAAGAGAATTTTGAGGACAGATTGCTACCTCTATGTACTTCTTAGCATTATCCCAAGCACCACCAGTGTTAGAAGCTGAGATGGCAATCTGCAGAAAACAGGATTCCACAAAAAATGAACAGTATGTGAGAAAGTCTTTCTAATAAAATTCCAAATGCATCCCAATCCCATGCCTTCAAAGCAGCATGAATTTGTAAAAGATCCAAGCTGCTCATATAATCTCGCTTTTCCCACACCCAAAACAAAACTTGATCCTCAGAATGCTGGATTTCAAAAAATTGCCAAGTTTTCAAGATGCGTACCAAATGTGTTAAGGCATATAATTTGTGGTCCACATGATGGACAGCAAGGATTTCCATGATATATGTCATGCTGAAAAGTGCAATGGTGAAGAAGCTCTAATTATGCAAAACACAGGAAAGAAAATATTGAAACCTGCACGCCAGATACAAGTGCACCCGCAAGAACCCCAGCCAGAGTCTCCACTCCAAAGAAGGTACCAACAATCAAAGGTGTAAGCATAACCAGTGCGCCAGGAGGAATCATCTCCTTCAATGAAGCATCGGTGGAGATCTTGACACAGGTTGCATAATCTGGTTTTCCTATTCCTTCTATGAGCCCTGGAATTGTGTTGAACTGCCTACGAACTTCTTCCACCATCTTCAGAGCAGCACTGCCTACACTTTTCATGGTCATGGCAGAAAACCAGTATGGAAGCATTGCACCCACAATTAGCCCAATGAAAACCTTGGGAGTTAAGACATCAACGCTCTTGAGTCCAGCCCTGCTCACAAAGGCACCAAACAAAGCAAGCGACACGAGGGCAGCTGATCCAATTGCAAAACCCTAACAAAAAGAAGTGGAAAATGTAAGGATTCTTCATCATTGGCGAGAAAGAATGTAAATTACTACATTTTGCAGTTACAACTTCCTATATCTCAAGTGCACAACTCAATCTCATGCACCAATCAGCACTTTGGATGATGGAAATATACATTGTGTTGGTGGGGGCATGCAACATGAAGCGCATGGACTAAAAAACTACACTGGGCTGCTCAAGTATGCAGGACACACTTGTTGGTTGGATGACCTCTGGTAAGTCTTCCAGGCAGGCCACTGTTTTTGAGCAAGTACTGTCCACTTGATAACTGACTAACCTGATTTTGGGATGGATAAAGCCAATCAAGTGGATGCTCAGATGTTCGGCACAAGGTCAGCACATGCTACCAGATGTAAATGCATGAACAGACTTGGCAAGGCTCTCAAGCCCAAGTAAGAGTTGAATACTACTAATAATTCATGACTACCTTGCCGATGGCAGCAGTTGTGTTCCCAGCAGCATCAAGAGCATCTGTTCTCTCACGAATTTTGTGACTCATTCCAGCCATTTCAGCAATACCACCAGCATTGTCACTGATGGGTCCATAAGCATCAATTGCAAGTCCAGTTGCGATTGTACTGAGCATTCCTAGGGCAGCCACTGCAATCCCATACATGGCAGCCAAGCTGAAGCTCACAAAGATGGCTATGGCAATGGCAAATATGGGAATTATGACAGATTTGTATCCTAAAGCAAGCCCAAAAATGACATTTGTTGCAGCTCCAGTCCTGCAAGAATCAGCGACATCCTGCACTGGGCTGCAAGAGGTAGGTTTTGACTCAATATCAGTATTCTTGTCAATTAATAAATTACAAGATGCTACTTGATTAATGAAGGAATACATGATGGAAGACTAAGCTTTTGCTCAGCCCAATGTAATGCAATGTAGGTCCACTACATTGGGTTTCTAAAGCATCTAGGTCTAATGATGCACAGGAGACACCTAAACCTCCTCAACAGGTGATTCTAACCATCCTATCAGGCTCCATTAAAGGGACAACGCCTATGGTAGTTTCCAATATCTAGAAAATGACTAGGATCATCTGATACATCCTATAATGGATCAAAACAAAGAGTAATAGCTTAAATAACCTAAGCTTACCATATTTCTATGATAATTGCCTAAAAGACGTAAAGTTTCAGTGAAAATGGTATGATGGCATATGATACTCTCCCAAAAGAAGTACATACCTGTAAGCATTGCTAGTATAATATTCAGTAGTGTAACCAATGACAAGCCCTGCCCACAAGCCAATTGCAACACAGAAAAACAAGTGCCTGAAAAAAGGAAAAGAAAACTTATTTGGAACACCAGATCATAAATGCATACAGAAACATAGAGTAGATTTTGAAAAATCCCAAGATACCAATTTCTAACAGTCTTCTCTGTTCCGAAGTCAAAGAGAGTGAATCTGGAAGGCAAAGCAATAAAGCTGACGATTGCAATCCCAATGGTCATCAGGATGGTGGAGATGAGAAGTTGGCGCTTTAGAGTAGGCTCAATCTCTTTTACACTCTTGATCTCCAATACATCGGTAGCAAAAATTGTGGTGATTAGGCAAACAATAATTCCCATGGAGCTTATAATCAGAGGATATGACATTGCAGAAAAGTTGTGGTTGATTCCAAAGGAGGAAATTGATGCTACAAACAGTGCTGCACAGGAAGATTCAGCATATGAACCAAACAAATCAGAGCCCATCCCAGCAATATCACCAACGTTATCACCTACATTATCAGCAATAACCTGCAGAATAAATGAAGAAATTGTCAACAAAATTATCTCACACACAGTGAAATTTAGTAAGGAAATAGAAAAAAGAACCAGGAGCAGAATCAGTTGAGTAGATGATGTGAGTTATATAAATGAAATTCATGACCCTCAATCAAGACTTTGCTCCAGATCTTCAACTTTCCAATGAAGGGGGCCCAACCTGGATAAATATGCCCAAAGAGGTTCAAACACGTATTTGGCTTTCGCCTTTCCTTCAACACAGGTCAGTGATGTTTTTCTTTTTCCTTTCTTTTTCTTTTCTTCCTATTTTTTAGTTGCATCTTCTTCTGTTGAGCCTTTTTTATAAGGATGATTTTTTTTTCTGTTAAACTCACTATTAAAGGTTAAGAGTTTTGTCATCGCCTATCAAATCAATAGTCTTTTTTTGTTTACATCTTTTTTATGTTAAGCTCACTATTTAAGGTTAGGATTTTTCTGAGGCAAAGAGTTTTTGTCATGGCCTATCACCATTTGTTGCCGATCAGATCAATAGTCTTCATAACCCAAGATCACTTCATATCAGAAGTTATTGAACCTGGTGAGGTGAGAAGAAAAAGGATAGCAGAAATGGCAGTGGTTGTGTAGGTCATACAGCAGGATTTCGTGGATCATCTTCAGGGATATTCCTCTCAACTTTTCCAACAAGATCAGCACCAACATCTGCAGCCTTCGTATATATGCCTCCACCAACTCTTCCGAAGAGTGCCATTGAAGAGCCTCCAAGGCCATAACCTGTAATCGATTCAAAAAGACCCTCCCAATCCTCACCATAATACAACTTAAAGAGATTGATAGCAATGTAGAGAACCAAGAGCCCATTCGCAGCAAGAAGAAAACCCATCACTGCACCAGAACGAAAAGCAGTAATGAATGCCTTTCCAACACCCTTTCTGGCTTCCAGCGTTGTCCTTGCATTCGCAAAAGTTGCAATCTTCATTCCCAGGAAACCCGAAAGAACAGAGGTTAGAGCACCAAGTAAGAATGCGATGGTGCTAAAAACAGCATTTGCCAAGGCAGGTTTGCAGAGCCTCCCCTGACTGTATGTGCAAGATTCACTTGCTGTGCTAAAACCCCTTACTGAACCAAGGAAGAGGAATATAATTACAGCAAAGACAACCATGAAAATGCCGAGGTACTTGTACTGAGTAAACAGAAATGAAGTTGCACCTGGAGACATGAGTTAACCCAAAGTAAATTTCAAAGGAAACAAATCAATTATTCTTAAATAACAAGAGTTCACATGTATTTTGGAAATGACTGAATAATCAATGTCCTCTTGATGTGCATTTATGTACGTACAAATATGAACAGATCAGAGTTTGAGTTAGCATGCATGAGAAAAACATAGAGATATGCAAGTATGTCCACATGCATAGTTGGATGATGAGCAAATAAGTTTTACATCCAAATTTGTGGCACTGCAGCAATTTGCAAAACCAATTGGCTCATTATTGCTTATTGCCCAATGCTTCCAATACCCCAAGCTAGTTGTATTGACTCGTATAAAGCATGTGCCCTCATCAAGTGTAGCTTGTCAGTCATGAATATTTATAACAAGAACCATTAAAACATAGGTATGCTTCCACTATCCCATCTAATGTTAAATCAGGTTTGTTTGGATCAAGACAGGGCTAAACTTGATTAATTAGATGGACCTCAGAGGTCCCACTGTTTCGAGCAGGTTTTGGCAAGTTACATCTAGTGAACTTTAAGTTAGGTGCATTTTTAAGCAATTCCATGTTCAGGTAACTTTGCAATTCAGGACGATTTTCAGATCCACAGCCAAGTCAATAAATTCAATTTTGGAGCTTAGACCTATGTAATAAGTGAGCTCAAGCTGATTCGTTTGAACCCCAACCCTGCAGCTTTGACCCGATTAAGACTGTTGATTCAGTATACCCTCTACAGAGTATATAGATTCTCCATTAGTAGAAAATTGTTCCATCTAATGCTTCCTTTGAATCCATCTGAGAACTGCTGTCATTCAGTAAAGGAATCTGTTAATTTTTTCTTGACATCTGTCAGCAGGCCACTAATGAGATGTTAAATTATGATTAAAAATTCTGTGAAATTGGGTTCATAGTGGGCTGGAAATACAGATCCAGCAGCATCTACGTTCCCATGACAATGAAATGGTTATCATAGAAAAGCTGTGTAGACAGTAAGCCTGAGGAACTTCTAGTATAACTAAGAAAGTCTTCTCAAATAGATGGATCAAGATATCCTCAGATTCCTAAGGAAATGGCCAAAACTAACCAAAAAGAAAATACAAAGACCAGGCGACCCCACCAGAATTGGGGGATACTAACAGACAACATATATTTTTGGATAGAAACAAGTCCTGGATAAAGATCAGAAAATTCAGAGTCCATACAAGTTTGCAGTGTTTACACGATCTATCAGGACCCTTTCAAGTGTCGCCTCTAGAAAAGGAGTCAGATATGGGTAAAAATAACCTTTTCAGGTGTAGGAGATGAGGGAAAATCTGTGGATGACCTTTCTCAACCACATAATAAAACGAGATACTAAAGCATAGAAAACAGGATCTCCGCTCAGCTGCCGAAACACAACCTCATTCACCACATGAATGATTAAGGGCCCTTCCAATAAAAGAAAGAATCAGAATCGCTGAACAACATAGCTGATGTGCAGAAGCACCAAGCAACCCGCCAATCATAGAGATAAAATATCCGATGAATGAGTTTCTTTGAGGCTGAAAATGAGATCTATTAATCACTTAACAGGAAGTTTGGAGGATACGAGGTATGAATTTTTGAGGAAGAGATTAAATATACATGAAAAAAGAAAAGAACATGGAAGAAGAACCACCCCAAAGTTATGCATTCATGTCCATGAATTGAAAAAAATAACACAGCCTGAAGACCCAACATCCTTCGTCATAAAGGGCCAACGTCAAAAGAGGAAACAAAGGTTAAAAGTTTCATTTTTTTCCAAGATTCAATCAAAAAATATACTATGGAGATAAGAAGCAAGATGGCAATTTGCCCAGCCTAAGATTTAAAATACATTAAAAAGGGGGAAAAAAAAAGAAAGAGGGGAAAAACAGGAAAACCAATAAGAAAAATCTTCAAACTGGTGAATTGGAACATGACCAGACAATGACCCGACAAAAGATTCAGAAGCAAGTTAAATCTTAGAAAATTATAGTGGAATTGAAGCCCTCAAAAACCAGCACCATCAGCCAAGAAGTACAGGAAGTAAGACCCATCAAAATAAATACAAATCAAAAAGGCCGGACATAACAAAAAGATTTTAGTGAGTTAAAAGAGACGGTAAAAAAAAAAGAAAAGAAAAGAAAATTCAATCCCACAACTGAACCACGGTAACCACTTCTACCCACAAATCCAAAGCAACCACAGTTACCCAGGCCCATTTCAAAATAGGGGAAAAAGCAAAAGGAAGAAAAAAATAAGAAGGAACACGAAAATAATCAAAATTTAAAAAAAAAAAAAAAAAAGATGAGGAGGAAAAGAAGAAAGAAAAACAACATTCAGGAGGACACGTCTGAGAAATTTAAAACAGAAATAATTCAGGAAAATTAACCTGCAAAACCACCTATAGAGATGGGAACAAGAAGAACAAACAAGAACTCAGAAATCAAAACGCTTAACATAGACGCTAATACTATACTCAGAATAACCCAAATAATTAACAAATTCACGAAGAAAAGCCGCTGAAAGTTATAGAAAAGTTTTTAAAAAATTAAAAAAAAAAAAAACCAAACCGCACAAATCACAAACTCAGGAAAAATCAAAATATAACTAGAAAATACAACAAAAATCGAAAAGGAAAAAAATTAACAACAAGAAAACGCACTAATCGCACTGCGGCTAAAAGGCAAGCAATCCACAACAGACAAAAACCAACTAATAAAAAAATTACATGAAAAAAAAATTTCAATCCACCGAAGGAGAAACTAAAAGATTAACCCACTAAACTTGAAAAACAAAAAAAAAAAAGCAATAAAAAGCCATAATCTGCCAAAACCCATAACAATTAAATACAGTTTTCCGAGAATAAAAAACTCACCGACAGAGATTGCACTCTGTATTTCAGCGCATTTGGCAACTACTTCATGAGCATCGACACTTTCTTCTTCGTCCTCAATCAGCCTGTCATTGTATCCGTTGTTCTCTCCCAAGTCATTCGACACTCTCACCTTCGAGACGACATACCACTGCACAAGCGCAAACCCAATCCCAATCACTGCTGCCACTGGTATCGCTATCTCCGTCGCTGTTTCTCCCATCAACGCCATCTCTCCTCCCCTCCTTTCCCCCAAAACTCTCTCCTCTGAAGACGCAAGAAAAGTAAAAACCGGAAATGGGTTTTGCTCTTTTTGAGGTTCGCGAGATGGGTTTTATTTAGCGGCTTCGATCATTGACTGTGCTGACTTCCGGAATGGAAATCTCCCTCCGTCTCTGTGGGCCGGAGAAGGGAACAGAGAAGGGAAGAAATGGCTGGTTGGATGATTAATAAGCGCCGTTGGATGATTTTAATCAACAGCGGGTTAATGACTTCGAACATTCGGAAGCCTTCGGAAGCGGAAAGATGGCAGTAAATATGCAACGTACGCGTCGGGAGCACTCCGCACCGGTTCTCTCTCTCTCTCTCTCCCTCTCTTCCTTTTGCTCCCTCTCTCTCTCTCTCTTCCTTTGCAAAATATTATTTCAATTGAAATTTGAAACAACAAAAATAAGAATATTGAATGTGTATCTATTAGAATTCTTTCTTTATTTGCAATTTTCTTACTTAAGTCTTTAATTAAAATAATTTAATTTTTTTGTTTAATAAATAATATTAAGTGATGGGCCTTATAAAACAGTGGCATGTAAGTTATAAAGTAAAAAAAAAAAAGATAGATTATATTAAATATTTAAAAATTAAGTAAATATATAATTATTAAGCTTTTACATAATATATTCAGACACACCCTGAAAACTTATCCAAGTCTTAAATTAACCATAAATCTTTAACAAATCCAGTTTAAAATCCATTTGTTTGCATTATTAACCTCCTAAACTCAACACACATGAAAAATCAAATGCCAATCTCTAATTAGATAAAAGTGGTAATCCATTCAAAATTATTGTTGATAAATTTTCCAACTTATTTTACTAAATTAATACTTGCAACTTTTCAAAGAAAACCTTAGTTTAAAAAACATCACATGCAAGTCATGCAATCGGACTGTAAGGACGAAGGTAAGTAAAAATAGAGAAGTGCGGTCTACATTTTAGAATGCTCCTCAGGTGTAAGCCACTTTTCATTTTGATCTCATCCCTTCTAGAAGCGGATTCCGATGCTTAGCTGCGGCTCGGGGACAAGCAAATCCTACGATTACGAGTTCACCACCATTTTAAGCACAGTAAATTAGTAAGTGCCGTAGATTGGGATGGTCCACCCATCCTTTTTCTGCTGTGCCGTTTGAAATTAAAATTTAGAAAACTAATAACAATAGCAACTTTTCTCGATGTGGCATATACGTTATATCTAAGGTTATTTATTTAATTAACTAATATATAAAAAATCATATTAATAAAAAAATTAGGCCTCGACATAAAATTGGTATTTTTGATTAATTTTATAAACTTAATTTTTATTTTTATTTTCACCCACCCAAATTCCTAATCAAGGTAATTTTCAAAACGTTAAATATATATAATGGAAACAAGTATAATGACAAGTATAATGGTTGGTCCCTATCTAATTAAAATATTACTATTTTAGGAGCCTCTCGAAATTTAGATCAAACAACTTCTCATAATCATTCCAATTTTAATTATTTTATTCACTTTGTTATTAAAATTCCTATATTATTGATCTCATCTTTACTCTCCTTCCTAATGTACTCCGTCCAAATCAACTTTTATCAAAAAATTAAGATTAAAAAAAGGGAGAATGATTGAAATACAAATAATAAAAAAATAGAATTATTAAAAATAATTAACATGCTACATGAA
>JAYJMB010006821.1:3007-35042 GCA_036873735.1 Pouteria campechiana | reverse complement strand
TTAAAAAAAGGGAGAATGATTGAAATACAAATAATAAAAAAATAGAATTATTAAAAATAATTAACATGCTACATGAAAAAAGAATTAGGTGGATAGAGGCGCACCAACAACCATGTGCAACTTGTCATGTGATCATCGAGCCATCCGGACATTGTGGTGGCGCATGACAAATGTAAGCAATGCATGCATAGGAAGGCTTGAAAAGGGCAGGCGAGCGGGCAGCCGCCTGGGGGAGATGGATGATGCATGAGATAATGGTGGAGAATGGCGCGGTGATGCCAGCTACGTGGCACCCAATGCGGGAATGAGCACGCACCCCTCTCACCTCTCTCAATGCACCACAAATAATTGTATGTTTGGGTACACATCCTAAAATACCCACCGTCCAAACAAACGGGATACTAGCAAACACAACGTATATTTTAATTATTATTTTGATACCTTTTATTATTCATTTTTATACTCTCTTTATTTTTAAATTATTTTTCTTCGGTTCTTCTAATCATTCATTTACCTTTTCTAATATACACCCTATTGCACAATACATATTATTTTCTCTTTTTTTTAATATATTTTTCAATACACTTTATACCCTAATACGCATCTTAATCCCCTTCTTCCAAATACACCTTAAATTCCTGGCTTCTCCTAAAAATAAATTTAAATATAAAATATGGTTTCTAAATTAAATTAATATTTAATAAAATCAACAATCCAAAGGTAATATAAAACCAACGATAGCTTCGCCTGCAGCAGGAGGGAAAATACATCCCCAATGCAAAATCAGTCTGTCCAAATTGCCGGTGATGGCGGTCTTAGGTATTGGGTCAGAATCGCCAGATATTTGGACTTTGATTTGGGTGGGTTGCCGTGCAGACATGCAATGTCTCCTTTTCTGTGTGCACATCAGAAGGCTGACCAGTCACCGCCATTTTTAAATGTTAAAAAACTAGACCGTTGATTTCTTGAGTTGAAGGCTAGCCCAAGGTGCGCCGCGCCCCTTGGATAAGAAATTTCTTACGCCCACAAAACTAATCACCCAGTCAAGATGCTGACATTGTAACCCTCCTGGTTGGATATGAAACTAAAAATCTTATTTTTTATTATTACTTTGTTAAACCACCACACCACCCCCCGCCCCATCTACTTCATTCTTATTGATTCTGTGGTTGTCATTATCTACTACCTATATCTTACGTTAATTTTTTTCCCTATTGGTGCTCTGTCATAGGATTAATCTAGAAACTAATGCAATCAAGCCGTAGTATTGTCTCTAATTTTTTTAATTAGTTTTACTTTTTTATGATTATTTTTTATTAAAAAAATATATATTCTGCTTATACTTTTTTATTATTGACATTCTCACTTAGCTATAATATTATTTTTTTAACCCTCCAATCTTTCGGCCTTTATTGATTGAATGGTTGGATTAAAATAAAAAATTATGCTAAAAATATAATTTTCAATCATATGTATTAACTCTAGAAATTCCTTTTTTTTTAATCATTATCTTTCTTATTATTAAAAGTCTATTATTTTATTTTTGTTAACAGGCCTAAGCTTTTTGGCATATTACTTATCTTTACTTCATCGTTGCTATGCCCTTGATATTATTTTCTTTTTTATTTCCATCTAGGAGGGGGGGGGGAGGCGCACCGACGTACGCTAGACATTCAACAAACCGTTTGGTAGCCCAAGAAGCACGGCAAATAACCGTGAATCAGCAGAGTCAATTCAAGAAATCAATGGTTGGTTTAGCCATTCGGTCATCAATCGTCCAATTAAGATTTGAATATTGGTACATGGGTTTGGCTATTTCGTACACCAAAAATATTTTCATGACATAGAACCCTTTATCAGAAAAATTTATAAGTTTATTGCAATATCACAATATTATAAGGAGGTGTGTGTTTAGGAAAAAGAATCCAAAAACAGATTTTTTCTTTCTCATGCAATATTTATTACCATAATGAATCTATTTTTTTAATTATATATATGTATATATGCATATGCTTAGGATGTGCTTGAGCAAGGAGTATACAAGCATTTCAATTTCATCAAAGGTAATATTTATTTGTCCTGACAATTTTATATTTTTATTAATTATTTATAAAAAAAATTATATATTTTACCTTTATTATCCATATTATATTCTTGTGAACTTTTTTATTCTCTAGCTTTTCCTACTAGTATCATCTCCTTTCTATTTTTAAATAAAAATATTTATTTTTACATATCCAAATGCTCTATAAAGGATTAAAACCACCCATTAACAGAAATTTAATACTATAAGATTGAAATTATAAATATTATCTCACAGCAGTGCCACGTGGCATGAGTGCTGTCCAAGCCAACGGGCGTTCTGTCACCTTTTCTTTTATTAAAAGGCTCTGCTTAATGCATAAGCAATCTTTAGTCACTTTTTCTTGGATCCATCCCCTCAGGCATGCACATCAGCAAACGCAAACCGATGCATCCACCGTCGAAGTTGATGACTGAAAATTGGACGGCTAGGATGACCTTATCCAGCACGATCTATATCAGAATCGCGGCATTGAAAGGGCCAAGTGGTGGCCCACCACGCGCATCGGATATAAATCGAATATGAATATTTTTTAGCAACCGAAAAGGACAACCGGAAAGTCCACGTGTACGAAGCTCTGCGTTGTGGGGCCCACTGCAGGAATCAGGCGCAGCTTGGCAGGGGACAAGCTGGCCATCTCGAAATGCGTGTTTATGGACGATCACAGCGCCCGAGCATCAGCGCGTGAATGGAGAGCAGCATCAACCATCAAGCATGGGTTATCCACAAAAGTCATTCGCAAATTAAATCTTAACCATTGATTTTGCGACGCTTTATTTTATATATAAACAAATTTTCTGAAATTTATAAATTAGGTATACAATGCAAATTTAGATAAATCTTGAAATAAAAAATAATCATAAAACATTTATGTTGGCTACATTTTTTAAAGAAAAAAGTAGTGGATTTCCATTGGCACGTACGGGCAGCGATAAAATCTAGAAAATATTAGGAAAAAAAATACACAAAAAGTAAAGTTAGGATGTGCTTGTCCTAAGATAAACATGGGTAAAATCTATTTTAAAGTAAAAAGGTTCAAAAGTCCCTTTTATTTTCTCTTTACGTCGATATGAAATCTAATTATTTTAAATTATCTATGACTGTCAAGCTTTTTTCACACCATTATATTTTATAAGAAGAATTTCACCTGTATCATATTTATTCATTATCTTTTCTTTTATAATTTTTTCCTTTTTATTTCTTTTATATTTCTTTTTATTGAAACCTTACACATCCTACGTGAATAAATAGGAAATTGATAGAATTTTTGTACATGGTTATTGGAAAAATAATAATAATAAATATCACATCAAAGCAAAGGTGGAGGGCCTTCGCCCTCCTCAACTTTACCCAGCCTATGAAAATACTAATTTTATTATTATTTTTTAAAATATCTAATTGACGATGCAAAGTGAACCGTAGAGCAAGATATTTATATCTAATTGACATGCCCCGTGGGGCATCTCGGGATTCTGTCGCCCAATTACACGAGATCATCACGACCGTCATCGAGGCGAGCACGTGGCACCGAATGGGTGGGTGTCTTATCTCGATCCTGCCACGTAGGATCACAAGCACCTCCCTTGCTGTCATCTTCTTATCTGTTGAGGGTCAATCTCATCTTTTGGTATTTTGTTCCGATCTGTCCGTCCAACGGTTTCCCCTACACCCGTTTGTACCTTGCTATTTTTGTGCACCAATAATAATATAAGAAATGAGGTAAATAAAATTAAAATAGACGGTCATAATGATCGTTGGTAAATAATAATATTATTAATGGCTGATTTTGAGAAACAGACAGACTGCTCTTGACTCCTTTGCACAATTCAATACGCCCACAGCAACAAATCCTTTTTAATTTCCCATCATCTGTGTTTCTCCTATTTCACCACCTCACTATCTTGGTGTTTGTTTTCAAGCATCATGGGGAGGACGCCTTTTTTTTCTTTTTCTTGTAATTACATATTTTTCAATACCAAAGTCAAGAACTCCAGACCTCGAAGAGTCCCTTTGTATTCCCTTTTAAATCCTAAAACCACCAGTGGAAGACACGAATCATCTACAAAGGTTGAGAAGAGAGTCAGATCGAATGAGCAGAAGAAATGCAGGCAGCTAAGAAACACGGATATTGGGATTTCCAAGTTCGTAAAAAGCACCCCGTGTTTGTTTATACATGAGCCGAAGGACTTATCCAAGGAGGCCCAACATGCCCCCGATGGAGTTTTCAAAACAAAAAGAAAGCAAAAAGGAAGATTTCATGAAGAACATAGAGAGGGATGGAATATCTAAAATATCCCAGAGAGAAGATTGGCAGCAGTGGAAAGGGCCGCTCCAGTGATGGCGCACTGCACCACCTGCTCATGAGAGGCTTCCTCACAAGTCAGTGCCAGTGTTGCACCCGTCACTGCTCCTGCAACAATGCTGTTTTTCTGCAACAAAATCCAAGCATTCCTCACTTGTTTCATCCACAATCCCCAAAACTAAGCAATGCAGTTAAAAATCTAAGCACTCAGTATATTATTAAGGCTCAGCAAATGTTTACCCAATCGTGAGTTCCCCGAGCTTCCTTTAAGCCATATGTGAGGCCGGAATATAAGCCAGCTGCCAGTCCTGCGCCACTCGCAAACAACATGAGTTGAATTGAGAAAAAGATGCCTGGAAGGGTAACCACTCAGGTTGGAATGTCAAAATGAGAAGGAATTCATCACCCAAATGCTTAAATGGGGATTGATCGGCCTACTGTATTGAGGGTTGGAATATCATCAGATCAATGACATTGATCAGTAGCTAATGGGATACACGCCGATGAAAGACGGATAATACTCATGTAACATTCATCTGCCCAGACTAGGAGATGGTCCTTCGGTTTCTGACCCAGATTAGGATCTTCCAAATTGGAGATCTTAGGCCATCTCATGCCGATCAAAAGGACTACTAACTAAAATTGGGGTAAGCAACACAAAAAATATCCACCAAATGCATCTATCACACAGACAGACAGCTTGATTTTATTCAGGACAAAGGACGACGAATAGAAACAAAGGCATTTTATTAAACACTAACCCCATTGAACAGCCTCTCTACCAGTGTTCTTCACCTGCAAGGGAAGAAAAGAAAACTACAATTTTAAGTGTCTTCCCGTGAGTTTCACGTGTTACTAATCACGCTTGGTGAAAGAAAACTATAATTTTTAAATGTCTTCCCATGAGTTTCAAGTGTTACTAATCACGCTTGGTGGTTATTCATTCAGACTCAAAAAACCAATAAATGCAAATGCAACCAGTGATTCGGAAATAAGAAATGCTAATACAACTGCTATAAGCAACTGACTCAGACAAGTTTGTTGAATCATTTTAGTTTGGCAAAACTATACACATCGGATATGGATTAAGATTGTTGACTATGAGATCATTTTAATCCTCTCCAAAATAGGGAAAACAGGACTTTAATGACCTCTTGACTGAGATAAACTTATACACTAAATAAAAACGGTTAACTCCACAGTGATTGGGAGTTTCTGCAGTAAAATTCAAACTTCCATAGCTACTTCACCAAAACAAAAACAATACAACATTCCAAAGATAGAGAGGAGAAAGGCAATAGTCCAACCGATTAGTTGGAGAAACCTTAAATTATGACAGTTATCTCGAACTTAATGATCAACAACTACTTTAAAAGACTGACACCATATAATAAGAAATATGCGCTTGCTGAGTGTAGTTGGTTTCATGTAAATCATTTCCTTATTAATTTGCTGTGATAAACTTCCTCCTTCCCTATATTTTGCATCATTAACCCCATCTTTTATAGTTATCAATCCTATCTAGTGTCTTTGCTCACTTTCCTGCTACTGTCATCATTTTCTTGTTTACATGGTTTACATCCCTTTTACATTTCATTTCTTCTCTGATCTTTTACATCAATCCAAATTCACCCAACATGTGAAGGATAAATACTCCTTAGGAAGGCTATTGGTTTCTTACCATTGCTTCCAAAGATTTCTTACTTGTCTCTCCTGCCAAAAAAGAGGACAAACAGCGTTGAGATCAATCGAAGGAAGTAAACCAAAACAAAGCACACATCATATCAAAATGACAAAAGTGTTCCAAGGAACACAAGGCTCAAGCATTGGTAGGCTGCAAACCTCAATGCTACAAAAAATTGGGGAGAATCCTGCATTACCTTTAAGACCAGGAAACCCATGTTTCTTGCCACTTGCTGCAACATCTTGCACCCCATTTGAGTCGAAACCTGAACCTGAACAGCCAACCATGCGTATAGCAATCAGCTCTGTTCGGATATTTCTCAAGCTATGGCCCGCCGGAACAGACGCAACAAATCCATCAAGGTGGGTACCACAGGAGTCGATTGGATGTCCATCAGTCCATCAGGACTCGATCTATGCAAGACTAGAGAATATGGACGGACCAGATCACCAGAAAATGCCATTCAAGTGGGCCCCAACAGGCGATGTTCTCAAGAGGTCCCACAGCGCGAGTGACAACACAACAAACGAACTCTTTTCCGAAAGCGGTTATAACGTTTTTACCTTCCACGGCTGTCAGATACGCCCCCCGCGAAACTGCTTGAACCGCTCCAATCTGCAAAACCGAGACAGCTAGTGCGTGTGAAATGTCGAAAACAGCCCCACGCGGTGCTGGGTGGAAGTGAAATGACGAGAATACCCCTGCGGCGGTGACGAAGCTCTCGGCAATGCGGTTGAGGAGGGGATGGCCAAGGTCCAGGAAAGCGCTCTTGTCGAAGATTCGGAGCTCGTCCAACAGACCGCGGCTCTCCATATTGCTGCTACTCGCCTTCTTCTTGGTTCCGGTGCGGAAGGGTAGAGAGAGAACAGAAGCGCAGAAGTGGAATTTTGTATTCCGGAAGGAGGAATGAATCGAAGTGAAAAGAGGGAGGTGGGAGGAGATATTTACAGAGCAGGGAGCGGAAGAAGAGCTCTCGGGAGAGTTCACATAGCGACACGTATCGGCGTGGGACTCTTACGTGTCCGTCCGTTGGGAGGCGGGTTTCAGGCGGTGCCCTTTCAAATCACCGCACTGCCCCTTAGCGCACGTGGTCGTTTCACGCGGAAGGCACTCTCGCTAACGTGCGCACCTGGTATCTATTTAATTTACGTTGACCGGGAACAGAGCTTACTTGAACTGTGTAATGACTGTGGAATGTGATTCGGAATGTTATAATCACACAAAACTGATGCATCAAAGTCTAATGGTGGGTAAGAGAAAATAGCTCATGGTTTAGCTTTAACAATGTGTCTGATTTCAGATATCATTTTATTGTTTGCTGGGCCTACTAATATTTTTGCTCTGTATCTTCTCAAGGATCACAGAAGTGGTGGACTCACCAGATTTAACTCTCGACCAGATTCATATGTTCCTAGTTCCATCAATTCTCAACGAGACTCGAGCAAGTGAACCCAATATGAAAGTGTAGGACTCAAGTCTAAGAACGGAACGCTCCGCTTTTAAAAGAGGATTGGTGATGCCACAATGACTAATTTGTTAGCGCTATAAATTGATGATTGAAGCTTCGTTAATAATTGAAATTTCAGCAAGAATGGAAATCATTATATGCAAATAAATGAAATTTCATGTACGTAGTCTTTCAACAATCGTTGTCTTGCGTTGCTATTCCTTTAAACTTGTTTTCAATAACGTTCTTCCAAGGAAGCATAGAAAGTGAGCGATAATGGTATATTCAACAACAAAAGCTAAACAAAAAATCGAGCTCCCAGTGAGATGGAATCTTCCTTATTCAATCAAGCTTACCAAGCCACTTGGTTTTTGGACCGCACAAATTCAACCTTTTCATCAACCAGGTGAACGGCAGAAGAATCTTTACGAGTCCGTTCAGCATAAAATCCTACAGGTAGCCATTTACTTGGTACTAAATTGGAAAAATGATACAACCCCACAGCTCACATTATTAAAATTTCATTCAAATAATAATTGCTCCCTCATTCAAATAATAATCGTTTCCAAAGCATTAAAGAAACAAATGATTAGAATGATAAAGCTGTCAAAACTGACTTAACAAATGCCATTTGTATACATGCGTAAACAATGACAAAAATTGAAGAAATGGTCATATTCACAACCATGGGATCTTCCTGGAACATCCCCGGTCAGCCTACCTAGAAGAAACCCTGCCCATAAAGAAGCGTTGCACCCATCACCACACATTATGTACAAACACCAAATGTAAGTTAGCATATACATACATCATAAAAATTAGGTTTTTCACTTTGCGGGAAGAAACAAATCCCAAATTCGGTACAAAAGGCAGCCGTTGGGTAGAAAGCAAACACAAGTTGCAAGACCAGCGCCCGCATTTCAATTCAATTGCACTTCCAATGTTAATATCACACTAAAAGCTAAATTTACCAAAATCTAATGTACAGATGAAAAAAACAAGAAAAGAAAAAAAAAAAAAAAAAACCTAAAAAGGATTTATAGTGGACACAGCTGCTTCTGATTATAGTTGCCATCCCATTATTTCTTTTGAAAAAACTACCCCTTGTTCACTTAAAGCACCAACCAACTGCCCCTCATACTCCACAAAAATCGGAGAACAAGATCCAAAGACAGTAAAAAAGAGGGGAAAGAAATGCAGGGAGAGATTGGCGCCCTTCATTTGCTTGGGAAGAAATTACATGATCATAAAACACAAGGGGGGCCCAACAACAGACTATGAGTTGTTTTACAGAGACAACAACAGTCATACCGAAGCACCGGGAAAAGGGAAATATGAAATGAACCACAGATACCTACTCGGTGCTGAGACTATGAGATTTTCTATCATGGATGCCATAGCACATTGGGTAGACGAGAGGCTTATGTGATTGCACAAAGGGCCCTTGACTGCACATCATCATCCAAGGTCTTCATCATCCATACCTCATCTTCATATCCTTTAAAATGCTGACAGGAATCTGCTGTTGATAAAAGTGAAAACTGAGTCATCGTACTGAATATGGCTCTGAACCTGGACCATTTGCCATCTCTGAAGTAGATTTACTGATTGGTGACCCTGAGTGCTCCTCTCCACTAGACTGTCTAGTGTCTACCACATCAGATGAACAATTAGAGCTTCTTGAAACGGTATGTTCCTTCTCATTTTCCGCCTCACCTGAACTGCTGTTCCCACCAGCTGCTAGGGGATTCTTAGGCGTGACTGCCTTTTTATGGGATGAATCTGCACGAGTGCAACTTGAACAGGCAGCAGCTACAGCTACAGTCACAGCACCGCCATTTGCATTCTTCTCTGTTCTGTGTTTCTTCACTGGGTCAGATAACTCTGCATCACTCTCAGGGCTGGAGGAAACTTTACGCTTTGACTTCTGAGAATTGAATGTCTTGTCGTCACCAACCAAAGCCTCCTGTTTACTTCCTAATGGGGGGTTATAGACTTCGTCATCATCATCATCCTCATAGTCAACTAGCCCACCAGATCCCGGCCTACGAAGCACAGAAGATGGGCATAAATGCATACATTTTGTGCATGAGAGTAACACAAACACACAGAGAGATGAACTATACAGTTACCTAAATGATGGGTGGTCATCACTGGTTCCATTAGGCAAATTGGACTTTGCAGACTGGTTCTGTGCATTTGAGTCTCGAGCAGATGCAGTGTCTTCTTCATCACTGATTAAAGGAAAGAGAAAAATACAAAAGTATAAAAAGAATAAGAAGAAGGCTCAGTGTCCCTGACATCATGCTGCAAATCACACAAGCAGTCCTACCAACAAATGGCACAAACCTATCCTCATTGAAGTAGTCCTCTTCTTCCTTGTCAAGAGCACGAACATCAATCCGCTTTCTAGGGTCTGCTACGTTAGTTGTGTTTCTTGTTTCACAAGTATCTAGGGACTAGTTCAACCAACACATGTTAGTATAGGAATGCAATTGCAATTAAAACATGTTAGGATAGAAATGAAATTGCAATTAACACATCCATATCAATCATGCTAAGTCAACAAACCAGTCAAAAATAAAATGCAATCTACAACGTGCTGCTATTGAACGTTCACATCTAGACCTAGGAAATAGGAATTTTGTCATGTCCAAACAGCCTCTACAACTTTCAATATTCAGTCCATTGAGAGAGAGATTACCTGCTCATATTTAATTTTTAGTCCATGAATAGGACCCAGATACTCAAACTTTGCTAATTGATCCCAGAAATAATCAACTATGTACAAAATTAAGATTTTGAGATTTTCCTGCAGAAGATGAATATGGTTAATTGTCAAGAAGCGCTAGACAAAACTGAAATAGGGATCCAACACAGGTAGGAGGTTAGACAAAGCTGAGGGAAGCACCTTACGGATATACTCGAATAGTTCTAGAACAGCAGAATTCAGTAGATTATAACGGTTACCATTACTGACAAAGACTTCTACAATTGGTTTTAGAAGGTTGTTCTTAACAATGTGTCGGTGAAGATGCTCATCCTGAAGATCACAAAATCTGTGTCAGTTTTTCGCTCCAACTCAAACATAAGGGTTGAGAAACAACAGACTAATAATTTGCTCTATAGCTTGATATTGTAAAAGGAAAATATAGAATCAAATTCACAACTATTTAGTATAACTTCATTCTTTTTACAAAAAAATGGATTGACAAACTGTTATTTGGCATACAAGAAACTTCACAGAAAAGAAAAGAAAAGAAAAGAAAAGAAAAGTAAGCATCTGTTCATTCGGCCAACAGAATTTAAAACTCCTTTTCTCCAATGTGATCCAATGGCCTCAATACTTGACAAATCCCTCCTTTCAATCCCTTTCTGAATGCATCTTATGGTTTGATAGCCTGAGAGGATACAAATTAAACTTCCCATTTCTTTGATACATTTTACATGGAATTGCTAAATAAATGAGGTTTAACATGTTAAAGAGGTTAAATCATTGCTCCAAAAGCTAGAAAGCTGACATAATCAAGTTCAATCACTTAATCTTGAAATCATTGTGATAATCTCCAACACTAAAAGGGGTATAAACATTATCTCAAATAAGCAGTGAGCTTCAGCTCCTAGCATTATTCAGTCCTGTAGCTGATAACCTCCATGGTTATCTAATACTTCATTGAAAAAAAGAAAAAGGATTTATCATTGATTATCTTAATAAACACTCCCTGGGGTATAAACATAATCTCCAATAAGCAGTGAGCTTCAGCTCCTAGCATTATTCAGTTCTTTAGCTGATAACTTCCATGATTATCTAAAACTTCATTGAAAAAAAGATAAAGGAATTATCATTGAATATCTCATTATGAGCTCCTAATTGACATAGAACATACTATTATTTGTGTTTTGAAGACAGTGAAATTTTGAAATCTATTGAGTTCATAAGAATCCCTTAATGACTATAGCTAGCAATCATACTATGTGAACATCCATTATACTTAACAAACAACATTATATAAGCTCTCAATGCATTGTATTATGACATCTCACTTCTCAAGGTGCATATTGAAGAGAAGCAAATCATTAATATGTTTCTAGAATTTTCCAACTGGTTATGATGTTCCAAATTTCGTAAAACAATCTCACAACTAACAATGTGATTCGACTGAAAGATCTGTTTTCTTTGTTTCCAACCAAATTGGCCAGATCACCAATGGTGCAGAAAGATGAAACAGTGAAATTCACCACATTAACAAAGTAAAAATTGATTTTTTTTTATTGCATAATCAGCTACATGGAAGTAGATTATCCTCATTTTAAGGCAATAAAGACACATCATTGATAAAAACAAAAAGATAGAAAGAATAAGCAGAAAGAAAAGAATGATTAAACCACACACGTTGCGGGATATAATAGTCCGCAAGAACCGAACGGCAGCAACAACCAGGTATTTTTCCTTTCTGTGTGTTAGGTGCAAGACTTTTTCTATCACATTATTGAGAAGAAAATTGCATCTGCACAAAAAGATTAAAAAAAAAAAAGAAACAATGAATGAGTTTTACAGCATCTACAAATAGTAAGAAACCAAAGATGAAAGCCTTTCCATGATAAGAATAGAAATTTACTTTATCCTGTAGTGATGGTGAAGAACGCAGAAGCACAGAAGCTCACAGATGTTAGACAGAATTTCAGGCTTAGCAACAGGTTGAGTTTCCACTCTTCCACCTGAGCCAGAAGATTTCCTGCTACCTCTTGCAGTTCCTCTAGGTGTGCATGATGCTGTTATAGTATCTATTAACTGATCTAAATGTTTTTTGTAGAAAATCTCAATAAGTGCATCTCTCTGCAAGAAGCAAACAAAAAAAATGCACACTCAAATACACGCACAAAAAAAAAATGCAAACAAAATTTAATAGCAGATGAATCATGTGTTACTTTGTCTAAGTTCTATTTGCATCACTTTCAAAATAATAGCAGCAGCACCAGCAATTGTAAGTTGTTAAATATCCAATAACGGACAAGAAGATTCTTAACAATCAAGTTGTCTGCTGCAGTAGGTAGGTAGGCATGCATATTGGTCCATTCCAAACTTTCCAAGAAAAAGCTGCATCACCCCACACAGAGATCTCAACATGCTTCATTGTGTTGCAGACTGCAGATGACCATTTACTTTGTATTTTGATTGATACACAAATTCTTATATTAATTGAAAAATGAAAATAACATTTCGAAAAGGATTGTCTAATATATGAGCTGTCCAAGAGTCAACACACACACACACACAACTCGGTGTGGCCCATCACCAACTTGAAAAACAAATGGAGATGGATCAGTATTATTCACACTTTCAAAGATTTCATTCAACATGAAGATATGACTTCTAACAGAGTCATCCCCAGATCTTCAGAGTAGGCAATATCTAGGGCAGCAACAAAAAATTTAAACACACACCTACACACAAAATTTCAAGAACATGAATGTAAGTGGAAACAAAAATAGCCCCTATTGTCCTGATTGAAGACATGTTTCAACTGTTTGCTCTTTGAAGTTGAAAATGCACAGCATCACTCACTACAAATCAACATCATATACAACAAAGTCTGACAAAGAGATAGAATACAGACCACCGAATAACAAACCAGTCATTTCAGAAAGTCATGAAACTATGGAAGAATCCAAGGCACCTGAGATCCAGATAGCGAGAATGAGTCCAGCAAAATGCGCATTATCTCAAGAAATTGGCAGTGCATATCCTCCCCAAAATCTGTTATCATACCTTTTACCTACAAATCGAACATCCGTTAATTGATGGACTAAGTACTGGTTAATAAACGTCTATAGTTTCAAATGATAACAAGAAATAAAACTATAATATTCTCATGTTTCCCATGTTTTCCATATCAACTTTGATGGTAGAGGACATGAAACTCAAATCTGCAGTTAAAGTGGAGAAAATAGGTACGTTCCGGTATAGTGAGAACGGGTGCCAGCTACACAGAAATTGCTATCAGAGGAACATGATGTCCAACTGTGTGTATAGCAACAACTGGTTACTAGGAGTAAAGTCAGAAATTCATTACAAAGAATACAACCTTCCTTCAAGAACACACAAAATTTTCTAGTGAAATCGAAAGGTTATGAGTTCCCCTTTTGCTGAAAACCATTTACAGTATTGAACAAATGGTAGATGAAAGATTTTTTTGTACAGTAGTTAGGACTGTCAATGAATGTGGGAATTAATTCTGGAGTTACAAATTAGGGCTGTTAGTGAATGCGGGACTTTGTTCTGGATGTTAAAAAGTGGAGTATGGTTTTAGTTGTTCACATCCTGTTTTTGATGGTAGCTGATAACTATGACCAACTTTGTCGTTATTGTCATCATCAGTTGACTTATTCTCCACTAGCAACTACTAACAACTAAAGTAAAGGAATTCAGTATTTGTTTCATCTATTATTATCAAACAATCTTATGTTCGAACTCTTGGCTAAGATGTGTTAAGATAGATGTAAGGTGGCAAAATTTAAATAGTCTGGGCGGGTACAGTAGGTGAAATTCCAGCCAAGGACTGTGTATATGGATCTCTTATTTTTATAAAACTTGGACCGCCAGGTTTGAAATTCCATACATATGTAGGTAATACCTTATCATATACAGTATTCACAATTGTCCAATTTGGACTAACACATTCAAGATAATACCTTATCATGTTCAGTACTCACCATTATCCAATTCAGATCAACACAACCAAGATGCCAATCATGCCAATGTAGGGGATCCAATTTGGACCACCACCATGTTTAAATTCCCAGCCAATGACAATGTTCGAAGATCACATCATTGTTGCCTGATCCTCATCATCATCCAATTTGGTGCACCATGATTTCGCATTCCGATATAGGTCGTCACAGATTGCTTAAGGGTGTGTGTAGAAACAATTCTTGCCCTTTCCTAATAAGACATTTACCTACCATGGTCACCCATACCTTTTTTTTCGCAATCAAATATATCTTGTCCATCATAATTCCCAAAAAAGAAAAAAAAACTCCTATCAATTTAATTTTTATCCACTATTTTGTTAACAACATTTTATTCTTGTTGGCATCGTGTCCTCCCATCTCTTGAAAGCAGCCCTTCAACCTTACTCCAAACCCTCCTAATGTTATCCAATTTGGACTGGGAAACCATGTTTGAAATTCAAACCTAGGTCTATTTACAGGATTCCTTGTCCTTCTAAAAGTTTCAAATATTCCTTTCTACCAATTAGTAAGAAAAGAGACGAGGGGCAAAGCGAAAATGCGAACCCATATCACTACTTAATTTGATTGGCAGATTGGTGTAATAAGAAAGCCCAAAAAAAAAGAGAGAAAAATTTCAATTGAAATAACTCGAGATTGAAAATTCATCAACTTTCATACCAGAAGTCCAAGAAGCAAATTGCCCTCCTGTTGTATGACATATGTCCTAAGAAGGTTTGGATCTTGGTTGAGGAAAAGTATAAGGATATCTGTCCTGCATTTTTGGTAGATTGAGAATTTCAACATACAAACTAACACTATTAACAAGCAAAAAATATGAAATTTAACACGCCCAAAAGCTGGGGAATCATACATCCAAATATGAAAACTCATAAGCAAATAAAAAAAAAATTCAGTTGCAAAAGCAATTACCCAGTCAAAACAAGCCTTTTGTCTGGACTCTGCAAAACATCAGTGATGATATCAAAGATGCCTTCATTCACGAGATCCCTGCAGGAAATATAAGAATTTTATAAATTCAAGAAACAAATTTCACATGATTGTCCAAAATTTTTTTACGCATGTGATAATGAACTTTACTTTTAATGGCCTGTCTGGATTGAAGTATTTATTGCCTATGTAATTCTAAAGGATTTAATTGTGCATTATTTCAATTTACTTTTATAAAAAAGAACCAATTTTTCTTTGAAAAATAACTTCAAACAACTAAGGTATCTGTTTCCTTTGATGTGACACTATAGGCAGGAAAACACAATTGTCTTCAATGCATTGGATACTAACAAAGTGGAGGTAGAGAATACTGCATACTTTTCTAATATTTTCAAGAAAAAAAAAGAATAAACAAATAAAATAAGGGAAAAGCGATGCCATCATAGGGCTTTACCTCAATCCAAGCAGGTCATAGTGGTAATTAACTACATATTTAAAAGATGAGCTTTAAAAAAATGATAGAGCAACCTGTAGTTGATAACTATCAGATTTAGAATAGGTTACCAAAGCATGGCAACAAACATTAGCATACCGGAACAGACGCAGTTGCTGGACCAGCTGCAAGCTCTTACTTAAACTACAAAACTCTTGCAAGAACAAAACCTGCTTAAAATGTGGTTAAAGATGGTCAATCCTTGTAAAGTCAGCAGATAAAGCATGTTTAAAATGTGGTCATAGATGGCCAATTCTTTGCAAAGGCATTGGATAAAGCATTGTTTTATTATCTCTTTCCTTTTTTCTCCTTGGAACAGCAAGAAGCAAAGAAGTCAAGTAACAGAAAGAAAGGTAAACAGAAGAAACACTTATGACCAGCACTAGAAAGAGCCGGTCATATCATAGTAAAATCCATTAGCAGCCTCAAGTTATCACATCATTGACTTCATGGAACAATGATCATTAATACTGTCACTTAAACCAAAAGGCTAGACTGGCATTCCAATTATGAGTTATCATGTGAAGAAAATTCATTCAGTCCTAACACAAGCCAATTCTTATCCCAGTCAATAGATGACAGTACCTATCATCAAGTTTCAAATCATTGAGGATCTAGTCAGGCAAATGTCTACAAAGTAACCAGATTCACTTGCAGCAGCAGGTGCTAGATGAAATCTTCTGTAGATAAATCATAGAATACTAATGGTTTTCACATGTTTTAGTTTTTCTTATTAGCTGTATTGTTTGCAAACAAAGACATGTCACAAATTTTGCAAGTTGTTAGAGTTTGATGTATATTCTTAGCATATGATTATGTTGGGGAAAGCTTCATAGATTTACACATCAACTGCCAGTAGAAATGATTATCAAATTAAGAAAAAAAAATCAAGGATTGACAATTCCAGTTGAAATAATCAAATTTTCACTTATAATCCACTTATAAAAGGGTGAGAACGAACAAGTAAAAATGTTAAAGCATGGGATTTTAGAGAAGCAACAGAGATTCCAAATACCAAATTCTTCTTTGATTCTGCTGAAGTGGTTGGTGATTTCATCCTCGCAAACAGTTCTTGGATAAAAGTGCTGTCATCCTTCAGCAAAGAAACAACCTATGACAAATAGTTGAGAGCAAGAATGGCAGTCAGAATTTTGATAGACAAACCAAACCTACCCAGATTGTCTAGGAATGAACGAGGATCTCACCATAGCATTATTTCCATGAACGATAGAATTGAGATTTGCAACTGTAGACTCATCCAATATCCTTGGTAAAATGACATCCTAAATCAAATTAATTGCAGTAAGACTACTTCCTGAGTCCCTGTTAAAAATAATAATAATAGAAAAAGATGTGGCTCAAAATCTAAGGGAAATTCTAAACCTTGATGTAACCAACTCTGTATGTTTGATGAATCTTTGACAGAACCAAGGGATCCTTAATTGGTATGGCCTACAGAAATGGAAATAGAGAAGCAGACATCAATATATAGATATGCACACATTTCACTCACAGATCCAATAACCCCAAAAGCATTTAAAGAATGGATGATTACCTCTTTAAAAACCACATGCTCTTTTAGAAAAGAACGATGCCGTTGCGCTTGAGGGACCTCAGGATCATCTACACAGCAACCACATCAATGTAAAAGCAGTAGATGCTAATTGCAAAAAGAGAGAGAGAGAGAGAGAGAGAGAGAGAGATAAAATCACAGATGATGATCAACAATGCCACCACCATACAAACACAGTTATTAGGACATCCAAAACTTAAAGGTGTATCTGGAGGACAGTCTATTCAGCTGCAAACACTTTAAGCAAAAGGGAAAGAACTATATCATAATGGGGATAATGAGTAACCATCAAGCAATTGCAGCCTCCACCTTAAAATCATTTTTCTTGACCCAAAAAATAAATTTAAAGATAGTGATGTCAAGATTCAAAATCCCAATGCTATCAACGCTCTGAACATCCTAGCTTGGCTTTTCCTATTTTATTAATGCAATGAAATTGAATCAGAAATAAAGAATCAATCTTCACAATCTGCTAACTTATTTTCTGGCATGAATTCACCCACTAAGCAATCTATGGCAATAAAATCATTTTCTCACTGCCTCTGTTTTTTTCCACATCATAACTCATAAGACTATCATGGGGATTTCTGTTTCCACTGTGTTCATGCTATTCCAAACACCCCTAAAAAGAAGCACAGAGAAATTACTTTCACAAGAAAATCAAGAAGATGGTTCACAAAAGAAAGATTAAGATGGTAGCAAGGAACTTTTAGCTTCCATGAAATTGATAGTAAGCATGAACAGTTAGCACATATCAATCAGATATTAAATTCGTGCATCTGATCAGCAATGCCAAACCTGAAGTTGCAATTTAGTTTACCATTCAAACTTGCCATTTCTTTTGCTAATTCTGTAAACCAAACTGCCAATCCATATTTTTCTTATTTGAGCAGAGTATTGAGCAACCGAATCACCTTCTAATTGTCATGCTTTGAATAATGTCTTCCAATTCGGTAAAGTGCATACTTGAAAACTGGAGGAGGACACTTGCTAGTTCCTTGTTTCCTAACATGTAAACCACATACTCCTAGACAAATTCCCACTTAGGAAACAGGAGAACTACTTCAAACAATTTAAAAGCAACCTCCCCAATGGAAGAAGCATCGCGCATACAGATCAGAAGCTAGTATCCTACCTGATCACAGTTCAAAATACATTGATCCCTGTAACAGTTGATGAAAACACTAATGATTGCTAAAACTAAATGCAAAGCAAAATCTGGAATTTTTTGCATAAGACTGAAACTTTTCCTATAAATAAAAATTCTAAATACATCCAGATTAGAACTTGAATCACAAAATTTGAAACTCTTTTCCCTAAATGAACAACAGGAGCTGACAAGTTAAATTGAAGGAAAGGCATTAAGAGAACTTACACTCGAGAGACCCAATTACATCCATGATGAATTCATCTCCGAAAATTTTATCAAAAATCTGAGGGCTATTAAGTAGAACTGCAGAAAAGTAATCATTTTTTAAAATCAATAACAAGATAAAAGTGAAAAGAATCAAGAATGTTCAGTGAAAAATGCAAGCACTGACCGATCCCCTTGACCAATTTGAAAATCATGTGAAGACCCTCCAGGTTTTCAAGGTCTTCACAGATCCTAAACAAGTCCATCAATTTAGGGAAGAACTCTTGCTGCAAGAAGCCATCGAAAAATGAAAGTTGCTTTAGCATCTTCAAGGCAAATATTTTATTCATTAATGGGTGAAAGAAAAAATGCAATAAGAGTTGACATTAAACAAACAACTATAGGTCTGTTGGAAATGAAAGAAAGAGAATAAGTCAAACCAAACAAGCAAACAGCTGAGTAAAAACATAATAATATGTCATATATGAGCAGAAATCAAAAATAAAGAACAAGTAAAATCTCGAAATGGCAAATGATACATTCTAAGTTCTAAAGATGCCAAAAAGAAATGTTATAAACATCTAGAATCTACAATTTTGCAAAAAAGGACCATAATTTCTGTAGATGAGAGCTATTTGAATATCAATTAAAGTAAAATAAAGGCAAATGTTGTAGAGAATTAAAAGCATGAGGTTTCATAACTGCCATGCAAACATGTACCAAGTACATGAATCCGAATTTCCACTCCTCTCAGTACTTGGATATCTGATTCTTTAAAGGAGTGTTTGGATAAAGGATTTTGAAAACCATATTTGGAAACTTGAGAAATAATGTCAGCTTAGTATTAAATAAATAGAACATAAATAGGCTTTTCTTCATGGGATTGATAATGGAAAATACAGGTTATGTTGTAGGAAAATAGGATTGTTGAGGGTTAATAAATGTCACATCGAAAAAAGGAAGGTTTTGGCATCCTGAATATGAGAACCTTTGACCAAAAAACATGTGTATTTGAGTAAGGCAGAGGCTAGTTCTCAGCATTACAAAACACAAACGAAATCAAACTCAGGCATTGTCAGACCAAATCTGCTTTAACGGCTGGGGCATCTGTCTTAATAAAGCCAATGGAGCAGATAAGTCCACAACTTGGATGCATCAACCTCAAAAAAGACCATCTCATGAGCAGACTACTACACCTTATCATTTGCTGAAACAGAAGCTGCTTCATCAGTTATGCCATCATAATAATGTAGACCTAGTCAAACAATATTAATAAGGAAAAGCCTTATTACAATGCTCCATAACAAGCAGCTCTCTCATATACAACAAGATGCAAGAAACAGTGGAAAAATACGACATTTGATGCTCCATCAACGCACTCAAACACATTATGCAGTACAAACTGAAGCAGATTTCAAGAAACGGCGTTGTTGATGTCATTAAGGATCAGGAATCACGAATATATGCAGTCAACATATACCGTTCATCATAATTTTCAAACATTCACAACAAAATAAAATAGGTCGCCATCCAGTTGAAAGAAGACTATGATGATCCACAGTATTAAAACATATTTCTTGATTCAAGCTTACAAAGTTAGAATATGCTCACGTCTTGTAAGATAAGCTCCACAACATGCATCTGGTCTGCAACACCACTCTCCACCACAGTCTGCATGGCACATTTTTTCTTAGAATAATCAAATCTTTTAGAGGAATAAGGAGCAAAAATAAATGCAAGCTAATTCTCTTACATAACAAATAACCAATAATCATCAACAAGTATGCAAAAGATTAACTAGCAGCTCATTTAAATATTAATTAATGGTAAATAGAAACAGTGAAATAACAAAGAGCTAAACAGGTGACATAAATCACAAGTCTAGTTAAAACAGTCTAAAAGTAAAAGGAAGTCCTGTTAAAACATTCTAAAGTCAACCATGCCATTGCATCATTGCACAGTTCACTCCCAACCAAACAAGACAACTCAATTACCAAAAAATATACAAAACTTTTAAATGCCAGCATGATAGGACATGGAAGTTGATGTTCCCTCCCCACAGTACGATCTGTAACTAAGGACAAGGAGTAAATAGCAAAGACCAAGGCTGCAAAAAGCATGTCATAAATTTATATTATTTGTGCAATAACTTTAATCTTGCAATCAGTTTAAAGATTCATTCCAGCCTCAAGGTGAAGGACTTTTTTTATTTGGTAAAAGTCATCATTATTTGCCAAATGGACCAGACCTGATGATCTGACTGGTTCAATCATCAAGTAGACATTGGCCAGTCCAGTCTGGTCACGGTTCAGTTCAACAACTGAATTTTATTTTACTTTTTAAGATTTCAGTTCGATAAAAAAAAGCATACTTTTAAATCAAGATCTTGGTTTGATCCTTATATTTCAATTCAATTATCTTAAAAATCTTCAGGGAAAAAAGTCTAAATGGTCAAACTAGGGACTATTCACATGCAATTTAAAAGTCATCCATTCCAGTTTTCAAAACATTGGGATAGCATTCAAAGGATCATGAAATCAGCATATAGCAGTACAATGATTGCCATCTGAGTAGTACCAAATTACCAATGGGTGAGGAGATAAATGGAAGAAGGATTAAGCAACCACTTCCAATGATTTCAAACTATCAATCACCAAATCATCTACATTCCTCACTCAGAAAAACATCAACAAAATACTACCATCCCACAAGCAGCAATATCAAGTCTAACTCCATGGACAAAAGCCTAATAAGCCATCAAGTCTAAGTAAAAAAATCATAATCATTAAAGTTGAATCAATTCATTACTTTCGTAATGAAACACAAATCAGCCAAGATATAATGCCCGGAATAACGATTTATTTAACATGCTGATAAGATTAAATAGCAAGAGGATCAAAACATTTCAGAACAGGTAGGAAAAACAACATAAGAAAGAATCATTGAGCAGCATATCGGTTTACTAAACATATTGAAAAGAACTAATAACAAGGGGATCAAAAGATATCAAAAAAGATGGGGGGAAAAAACAACATAAGAAAGATCTAAAGAGAACCATTAGCACCTTTAGAATCAAAGGTAAAGTGGACAACTCAACAGATGGAAATTCCCTCAGTTCACTGTTGATGCTATGAAACGTCTCATCTGAAGAAATAGGAAAAAGAATGGTTAAAAAAACATTGCTCTGGAGCTTAAAATCATGAAATATATGTAAGCATGAATACTGGTGGCAGAACAAAACAAAATCAACTGGAACCAAAAAAATCAGAAAGAAGAACTATTAAGCTAAAATTAGCTTCCTTTTTTCAATATGTGACCCACCATGTTTGCTTGTCATGACAATGGTAGGCCCAAAAAAACAGCATGATTTGTCTACTCATTAGATGGAAACATACGAACAACAAATTTAGGTGGTTTAAAAACTATGGAAAGGCCACTCCAACTTCCTCAATGGAACTTTTGAGACCCTGTTTTCGAGTTTTAAAAGTTGAAATCTATAAAAGAATGACCATAACCATTAGAATACAGGTGTTTACCTCTCTCTCTCCACACAAACACACAATTATCATTATGTGCATTGGGTTAAAATTTGAGTCGGACTGCCTAATACCTCAATCCAACTAAACTCTATTTCAAAATTAGAGTGGATTCAAATCTAACTTTCTCAATCCGAATTTTGTAAATTCAAGCCCAACACTAACCAAAATGCATTGGATTGGTTGGGTCTAGGTTTGAACCCAGCCCATGTATCTAATAGTTTGGGAGCAACGACATATTGGCTCAAAGCCTCCAAGCAAGGACCAATTTTCCTGTGACAATATCCTTAGGCTATCTATGATACCAATTGTCACACTGACTAAGTTCTACACTCAATGATTAGCTTAATTTTGAATTCCTTGTACCCAAAAAGAAGGTTGGGATCTTTCTAGGTGACTACTTGATTGGAATAAACTGTGACTGTGACAGTGATCCACTGCCCAAGAACAGTTTCACCTTCTTTACTTGTCTGACTCCAATTAAAAAAGATTTCAGCTATGAAAGTATATTTTGAATTTTACAATAAATTGTACTAGACTTGATTCCATGCAACAACAGCAAGACAAAAACAAGAGAGAGAGGGGGGGGGTGGGAGGGAGGGAGGGAGGAAGGGAGGGAGCTACCATTGGCATGTGACGTCCCTGACGTCTCTATAGTTTCTGAAATTGGACGAGAACCATTCTCCAGATCTACAACAAAATTCACATTAGAAAATATGTAACCAATGGTGAACAAATGGCTTAAACATCTTATAAATAATAAAAAGAAATGTCAGTGTAAAGAAATACATACTACTAAGGGTATTAAATTGAAGGTTCCTCTGTGCAGCACAGATGTTATCCCTACAAAGGCAAGCAGCAAAATAAGAGATAGAACATCACGTCAGATTAACTTATGATGGACAATTATGCTAAGCTTACCAAATAAAAGAGCAGCCTGCACTCTCTTGAAAACTAAGAGCCAATTCTGTAGAAAAATCAGGATCCCGCCAGGAAATGATAGTGTCTGCAAAATCAAGTAGCAGCACGGAAATTTGCTTAGCTATGGGCAACTAAAAACCGGTTGAGATTTTTGACATGCCAAATCAAATGCCTGCAATACAGAGTAACTCATAAAAATACCTTCCTGTCTTCGATATATATCATCTGAAGAGATGCGGTGGATAAGCAGTGTATCATTATCCTCTTCGTCAATGACAAATAAACCAAGATCTTCTGATCTCTGTGGAATAAATATTATTGGTTGACAGATCCAAGATAACAGAATTGCAAACAGAGTGCAATAAATGTATTCAGTCACAGTTAATAGAAAAGCTATACAGTGCAGTTAGATTGCTCAAATCTGCCTCTTGGCAAGAATCAAAAATTCCACACCACCATGAGAAATTATCCGAAAGCCCAAAAATATCACTATGAGATTTAGCACAGTTATGAAACTGGAAGGGCTAAGTTGGCAGCAACAGAAGCAACAACATTTTGAGGTCTTTACATCAAATCTATTGCTGATATCATTGTTTTATGGGTCTGAGGATAGACAAAATGCCTGGAATGAAGTCATTTGATCCCCCAGATATCAACTTACCAGCAGAAAATAACCAATTCATAGCAGGCAATATTTTTTTGGAACTATTATAAAATTACAGATGATAGGCCAGAATATGTTTCCAGTTTGGATTAGAATTGCATCTAAAACAAAAAGGGAAAAAATGAATTTCTGTCTGTTTTCTTTCCACATCCTGCTCTAGGGGACTCCAGCCACAGAAGAGGCGAAATCTTCAAGAAATAACAACAAAATTGAGAAGGAATCATGACTTACAAGCCATTTTCACCACAGATATGTCTAGAGTAAAAACCATCTAAATAAATCCATTAAGATTTTTTTTCTTAGGGTAAAAAAACATTTAACATATTCATCCCTATTTTTTCTTGCAATCAGCTATATAAAAATAAATAAACATGAATCATCATCATACATTGTTTCCCACCTAAGTAAGGTGAGTTACACAGATCCTATTCCTCAATTCCCATTATGTAATGTCCTTAAAAAGCCCAAGCACTTTCATATCTTTCTTAATTCTTTTCAGCTTTGTTCTAGTTCTCTCATGGCCAGTCTTCATTGCATATAACCAAACCACCAAAATATACTTTTCCTTATTTTGTTAACTATTGATTCTACCTCTAGATTATCTCAAACCATTTCATTTCTAATTTAATCTTTTTTACTTTATCATTCATCCACCTCAACATTCTCATTTTAACTACTCGTATCTTATGCTACGTAGTTCTTTAACTACCCAATACTCTACCCACAAAGCATAGCTAGCCTTTGAGCTATAAACTTTTCTTTTAATCTAATTAGCACTCCATGATTGCATGAAATTCTCAAAGCACAACGGCATTTTCATTACTCAGTTTAAATTCAATGTGCAAAGTCTTTATCAATTTCTGCACTTCCTAGACTAATGATCCTAGATACCTAAAGTGGTCATTTGGTGGTATTACTGTAACTGCAATCTCAAATCCTCATTTATATTCGTCTTATCATTAAAGTTGAATTCCATAACTCATCTTTATTCAACTAATTATAAAATCCTTAGATTTTAAAACATTTCACCATTTATTTAACTTGAAAGTTGTACCACCTCTTCTCCCATCTGTCAAAATTATGTCATCTGCAAACAGAATACATCATCGCATCTCTTCCCATAAATTTCTAGTAAACTCATTCATAATCAAAGTAAATATATAAGGGCTTAAAACCGAACTTTGAAGTAAACCTACAATATTGTTAATCATATTGATATACCTATTAGTAACATTTTTCTTTATTAACACCTGTCGTAATAATTCCATAAAGACCCTACCATATGCTTTTTACCAGTATAATGCATATCCCTATCTCTTCCTGAATCCCTGCCATATGAACATGCCCTAGGTAAATTTTACAATCTTTTAGTCAATTTAACAAAACAACAAATAATGTTGATTCAAGAGAGATCTCCAAATGGCTCAAAATTAGATTTTTTCATGCATTTAACCAAGTGTAGACAACTCTATTGCCTCCAAGCAAACAATCAATTGATAATGTCTGAGCTAAATTTTGAACTTGCAAAAAATGGGATAATGCATGAAAAATATCCAAATTGGTTAATTTTACATTATCCAATCATGGTTGTCTAGAAAAAAAAATCAAATTTGTAAATTAAATAGTAGATCTACAATGTGGTTGATAATTTTGAATATACAGATTATATATAATACAATTTAAAAGTGTTTTAAGGTAAAAGCGCTATGAAAGCCCCATGAATGCAAAATAGGTGTAACAGCCACTTTTGCCATTATTTTTATTTGATATGACATTTAACTAATCATAACTAACTTACACTTTCCACATGATAACATATCTTTAAAAAAATATCTGTTTTGTCTGTATTCACTGTATAACTAATGTTACATCAATATTGCTAATATAATCATCTTCCTTTTGCACCTCTTTTACAGATTCAATTTTTTCATATCCCTTATATCTCTTCTACATCAAACCAAAGTACCAAACACACCTAAAAGAAATGGTAAAAATCATAAAAAAATTCTACAAAAAGTAACTATTTAATTACATTGGCATTATGACTTATTCATAATTGTAAAACAATGCATATGATTGAATTATAAGTGTTTGGAATCAGGGAAAAGAGGTGGAAATCTATTTTCCTCCTTTTCCGCTACCTTTAAATGATATGACATGTGAAAACCTCAAAAATTCTACTTTTTCTCCATTATTGCATATTTTCCATCGTTACTCCCTGTCTTTTCATTTAAAAATCCAATTTATTTTATCTTTATTCATTTTGTTTCTAATCATAACTTACTATCCTGTCAATGTACTTTCATTCATCTTCCTTCACTTTTCCTGATGTCCCTTTTTCGTCTTCTTTCCAACCTCTTTTCTCAATTCCCAAATGACCCCCAAGGCTAATCAATTATAAATTTTCTATAAAAATTATTTAAATGGTGGTTTATTTAGATTTAATAATCTAATTTCTAAATGTTGCTGTCTACTATATTTGATAATGAAAATGAGTCAACCCACATATTCCTTCCAATGCTGAAATAAGTTTCATATGTATAAGACATTATACATTATAGTATACTTTTATGATTTCTCATAGTACATTGTCATGATTTATGGTCAATCTTTTATCTAACCAAACCCATGCCAATCCTTTGTATACTTTGCTTTTGTTAATCACAATGTAATTTTCATGTATATTTCCATATATCACTAAAATATGGAAGTTTAGTATGAATGTTTTTATTCCGAATATGTATTTTAAGTATTTTCCCTGAAAGTTTCATTGAGAAATTTAATCATTTTCCTAACTTTTCTCTAATAACACTCCTAGAGACAAAATAAGCAACAATAACAATGTTTCTTGGATAAATCTTTGAAGCAACAATAACAATGTTTCTTGGATAAATCTTCTTCATTGTCAATGTTTCTTGGATAAATCTTCTTCATTGACAATGTTTCTTGGATAAATCTTTGAGGCAACAATAACAATGTTTCTTGGATAAATCTTCTTCATTCTCCCATGAAAGTAATCCATTCTACCCAGGAATAACATAAACATTGGATCGAAGTCAAACCAATGTTTAGGAAACCGGGCTAGACCGGCCGGTTCAACCAAGAACCGGTCACAACACCAGTCTAGTCCACCCCAGCCACCAATTTAAAGCACCAGACCGTTAGAACCGGCCGGATCCGCCGGTTTGACCGATAGACCAGGAACCGATGGACCGTCGTTTTCTCCATTAAAAAAAAAACAAAAAAAAAACAGCAAGTCACTATAGCATGGACGCCCGCCCGAACGAGGAAATCGAAGGAGGGAAAATTGGAAAAGGGGGCAACATGCCACGATTACTAGCGCTCTCTCTCTCTCTCTCTCTCTCTCTCTCTCTCTCTACCCACCACCCAGTGGCGGCAGCAACACTCTGACCAAGGAAACAAGCCGACTACGATTAGGAGATTTTTTTTGGCCACACCTTTGACCATTTTGGATTTCTAGCCTTGGATGGCAATGCTCCTTAAAAAGCATCTATTGCAACGCCTTTTCATTTTTTATTCATTTAGCATGTCTTCTTTATCCAGTAAATTACACTCTTGCCCCTAAGTTTTATCCAAATCATGTATTTATCCTTTTGAGTTTTCAAGTATAGAGTGCATGTAATTTTTGGGTAATATATATTTTTAAAAGTTTTAATCTATTTTTTTATTTAAAAAAATTAAATAAGTAAAATACTTATTTTATCATAATTATATAATGCTGATGTCACCAGTTCAACACAGTTCACTCCACCGGTTGAACCAGAACCAGACACTTGAACGGTTTAACCTCCAATTAGGTTTTCTAAACATTAAGTCAAACTAGTTGATACCTAGCATGAACAAAGCATTCAAATTTCATCAAAAAGCAAAACAACTGTATGACTGTGGGTGTGACTATGCCTTCTTTCTTCAATGTAAGTGAATTATTCACGTTGCATCGAAACTCACAGCGAAGAGGTAATATCTTATGCAAGAACCAAAGCTATAGAAGAAATACCAAGATCCTGCATGATTTGGTATCTTATGCAAAAGAAAGAACCAAACCTCCAAATAATCAACATTGACATGTCCAGTTCCCCTATCATCCCATTTCCCCTTGTCATTCAAGCGGTAGACTTTAACACGCTGAAACAATGGAAGCCAATTAGGTAAAAATCATACAGGCTACATATTAATTATAGCATAGACACCATAAGAAAGATAACAAACATAGCCAAAATTTTACAGACTATGGAAATAGGAGATGTTAAAAAATTTACAGCCAAAAACGTAATGTACATGAAGTGTCACCATTATGACATCGATTCCAAATGCAACAGGCACATACTCCCATTAAATTTATTTAGGATCTAGAGGAGGACTTTGCAGAAGCAAACCTAGACCGGAAGTTTTGAGGTGAGTTTTCAAGGTTGTTAATGCAAAGAATATAATCATGAAGCTGAAAAAAGTACATGATCTTATAATTTTTCCATTGCAAGTTCTTCAGAATTCTACAAAATAATTGACAAAACAATTGTTAATCGTGATGCAAATAAACCCCAGAACAAACAGAATGAGGAGAAAATATCTTTTGGTCAAAATAAGAAACATTCACAGGTAAGTTTCATTAAAAATTTGAATGCACCCTTCTGTCCACAGTATAAAAAAACAATGTGCATAAACAACCACCCTGAAGTATAAAAAAACAATGTGCATCAACAACCACCCTGAAGGTGCATAGTCATCGACAGAGAGAATGTTCTACAAAAAATCAAACATGAATGCAAGTAGGGCAAGCCCTTGGAACCTCCACACATAAAAGCACATAAGGAAATTTCTTAATTTATAACTTCTCGATTTGTGAGATGCAGTGGGGAAATGTGGGTTGCATGCCTTCTTTCAATAAAAACTGACAAAAGCAACATGAAAAGAATTAGTGGCTCATTGATGAAGGTCCAAGGCTTGGTAATGACGTGACTAGGCCCCATAAAAGATTAAAAAAGTTAGCTCAAGAGCCATTAAAGCCTCTCTTTCATGTAAATCTGCAACAATAATAGAACTAATGCCTAAAAATTACACAAGAAAATACAATCCATTCACAATGTTAAATCCTTATTCTTTGCCATCTTAAAAATCATCCAGTTTTAAAATTTAGTCAACCTGATCGTCATTTTATCTCTGTTATCTTTGTTATATATCCTTTATATCAAAGCAGCAGTATAATATTAACAGGTCAAGCAGTATAGATCTACAAATAACTTAACAAGCAGTTAATTCACTCAATTCATTTGAAAGTAAAATTTTTAATTCTTCATCATCATCAAAAGCTGTTTCCCACCTATATGGATCAGCTAGAAGGATTCTGTTGTGTCATTCATTTATGCCATCAAAATTTTTAATTACAGTAATGAATTCTAAAGAATTCGTATATTTTTCAACTTTTTTATTTAAAATCATTTTAATGACTGATCTTTTCAAAATGATATTTGTTTTATTTAGAACTTTGAAAATTCTTTTAAAAGATATTAATGTCATAATCCTTCTTTTACATTTAATTTTATATATTTCTTACCATTAATAAAAGCCCCTGTTGAATAATTCTATCATTTTTTAATGTTTTTCTAGTCTCTCATCAACAAGATCATTAGATCATATAACATTTTCTCTGTCCCATAAATATTTTTATCTCTATCTCAAACAACAGCATATCCCTCAACAGGGACACAGCAAACACTGCTTGCTCACGGTTGTTTATGTTAAGAAAGGATGACAAATGTATATTATGTTCCACTTATCTTAATATATGAATAAACTATAAATTATAGAAAACACTAATTGGCTATAATTTTGTAAATAGAAAATATGATTTAAAACAATGCCCCTCATCATCATAATCATAAGCTGCTTCCCACCTAAGTGGGTCAGCTACATGGATCCCACTGATTTAATACAAGACCAGGTTTCGTAATTTTTCCACCCCTTCAACGAATATGACATTTAGTCAAAACCAACAACCCTACTTTTTCCTGAACTTTATTATATTTCATTCTATGCAAAAAGCTAATCGATTTTGTTGTCATTCAGGTTATGGCTAAAATTACCCATGTCTTACTATCATTATTTCCTCTCCTTTTTCATGCTCCAATGTTCCTAATTTTCAAACAGATTTTAACATAAATTGCAGTAGAAGCAACTATAGAACATTTCACAGGCCTTATACCAATACTAACCCATTGGTATCATCTAGATTTGAGCCATGGATGAGGCTGAAAACCAACCCATGACATTTTGTTTTCACCATATATAACATGCGGATATAATCCGATCCATTTGGAACTAAAGCCACTGATTGTAAATATTGCTTTCATTTCCCTTCATTGTTCTTGCTTTATCATTTATGATAAATTGAATTCTATGCGTTTTTAGTGCTCCAAAATTATCATTGGAACTCTATCCCCTTCTAACACATATGCACTTGAAGAGGCCCTTAGTTTGATAATACTATGAATGTTTTGCAGTCATAATTCAACAAATTAATTCAGATACTTTTTGATGGGACCTCACCAATTCTTGAAACTTGCTATTGGCTTTCACATGAACCCAATAACCAGACTGCACCACCATATCCACCGCATCAGATCTGATAATCGATCAAGGTGGATGGATATGGAATCAAGGCATCACATATCAGTATAGATGGGACAGCAGGCACCCACAATACAACTAGACAAGCCATATCAGTTGGTGTCGCTCTTACATAGACTAATATGGCTCTGTAAAAGCTGCAAATTTGTTTTGGTTAACAAAATCAAACTCACCAGCAAAACTCCATCCATTTGAGCTCAAGGACAAAATGAAAATAATTTATCTCCAAACAGAGACAAGCCATGGAAGGCAAACAACCATGCTTGATTGTGGGGAATAGAATGAAACGGTACACACCAAAATAACTTCAAGAATGCCTAGTTAAACCAGAATTTTCCCTGCTGGTGACCTATTTTTTATTTTAGTTACAATTATTTTTGGAGAATGGCAGCCATCTGAATGCACTTAACAAGCTTTTGACATCAAAGTAAACAACCACCTCAAAGTAAACATTGAACCTAAGTCACAAGATGAATAAATAACGTCCTTGAACCTTTCTTTTTATCAGTTTCTCTTAAAAGAAGGAAGTTATCAGGTTCAAGGTGGCAAAAACTTCTACAAACATCATCATCACACTCGTCTAGTAGGATCCACTTATTCTTACTTAACTAACACTGCCAGCCACTATGATGGCCTTATGTCTATGACCACATTCCAAAGCTGACTAGCCCAAATACAAAATCCAAGTTCACAGCACGGTTATAATAGTGAGAGGCAGAAATTCTAACCAATTGCCATGGCAGGCAGAAATCAAGAACATGTGCGATACTCCGAGGTAACCTGTTTACTCTAGCAATCAATTCAAAGTGTAAAAAAACTAGAAAACTCCAAACAACAAAAAAACCTAATTCCAGATAGCAAAACCGTAGGTTTGGGCATCACCCAAGGGGAACCAACTGTTATATCCGAATCCAAAACAACTGCCCCGACAGGCAGAAAAACGAAAAGCAAATAGCGAATTTTTCACTTCGCCAGCTCCAATTCTAGGGCAAAATGAAGAAATCCCCACAAATTCAAAGACAAGGAGCTTGAATAGCAATAAAAGAACACTGACCTGCGTCGAATTCGCAGCCGGTGCGTTCTTTCCTGAAGCGCCCATCCCTGGCTGAAAAAAAAAATAGTAGAATGGGCCAAAATTGGAGAAAGAAATGGAACTTTTGGGGCTTCTGGTTTCAAGAAGGGGATTTTGGAAGGAAAACTTTAGCAAGAAGGAAAGAATAGAGCAGCAGGGATTATAGCTCAGAGATCGAATATAAAACCCTAACCGCCATTAACGTCGCAGAAAACCCTCGATTTTCCTCTCTCTCTCTCTCCTTTCGCACTTTCCCCCGCCCTTCGATAGAAATACCAGCAACATATAAAGGGTGCAGGAAGTACAAAAATGCCCCTACACTCTGTGCTTTTTACGAAATTAGGATTTACTCAGCACCCCGAAGGAGTATTTATTAGGTTATTTAATCACACATTGGATGTATAAATAGTATTTAATTAACTTGATCTAAAAATCGTCGAAACAGTGGCCCGCTTGTATACTATCCAATCATAGCATATATTTGAAACATTGAATTAATATATTGCATCAATGGTTGGCTTTGGGCCATCAATTCCCATGCAAAGTGAGAGAAAGAAAATGGACGGTTCAGATGGCGATTT
>JAYJMB010006820.1:0-10710 GCA_036873735.1 Pouteria campechiana | reverse complement strand
AGGCTCAAATGTTAACTCAATAGGTTACTTAGATGCAGATTTTGCTGGATATAAAGTAGATAGAAAGAGTACCTCAAGATCCTGCTAATTTCTTAGAAGCATGATTATCTCATGGTTTTGTAAGAAACAAACATTAGTTGCATTATCAACTATTGAGGCTGAATATATAGCAGCAAATAGTTGTTGTGCACAGATCCTATGGATGAAATAGCAATTAAAAGACTATGGCCTTAATTTTGTTAATATACCTATCAGATGTGACAACACTAGTGCTATAAATCTGATGAAGAATCCATTTCTATATTCCGAAACTAAACATATAAAAATTAGACATCATTTTATTAGGGACTATCTTCAAAATCATGATATTAGCTTAGAATTTGTCCTAATAGAAAATCAGCTAGCAGATATCTTCACAAAACCATAACCAGAAAAAAGATTCAAAATGATAAGATGAGAATTAGGCATTCTAGATCCACGTGCATAAAATGCACAATTCATCAAATAAAGTATTCATAATAACATCTTTATCAAAAAAAATTTAATCAGTAAGAACATCTACTACAACTCTGCTAATTCTTCTTCAAACTTCTTCATGTGATCCATCACCTTCTCATATGCTACATATCCTTTTGTCAGAAGATGATTAGCATTGCGGTTAGATCCTCTAGCATAAAATAGTTCCTCTTTTAACTATTTTATCTACTCCTTAAGAAAATGAACTCGAATGGATTCCTTCGAGTGATCATTCTCTCTTTCATCCTAAACTTGATTTATTGAAAACCTTGATGATGCCATGTTTATTTTCTGGAACTATGGTTAAGCTTCTATCTATGCAACACATAGAATGAAAAGTATATAAATGCATATTTAATTATCTATCTTGGTAATGATACATAAATAAACATGCATTAGTAGGTCAAAAGGACAGTTAATGTGTACACTAAAAACTATAATCCATTTTACAATATTTCAGAGTTAAGTCAGATTTTCGACTTTGGAATCTAAAAGCTCAAAGTTCATTCAAAACCTCTCTAAAAACCTAAACACTTGTTCTCCGAACTCCTGAAACTCCCATTTTAGAGAAGACGATCCATCTTCCCGCTTCTTTTAAATCTAAGTCTCATTTCTCTCTACCCACCTTCTTGCCTTCTCCAACTTTGCTCCTAGAAATTTCATTTTCTTTCAAAAAACCTAGAACATTTTTTCAAAATGGTGAGAACAAAAGGAGCAGAAAGGAGGAGAAAGGAAAGAGAAAATTCTCCATAGAAAAGAGCAACCAAGAAGGCAAGCTGAGAAACCGATACACTGGAAGTAATCTTTCTGAATAGCTCTTCTGATTACTCTAGATTTACAAAAAGATATGAGCATAGGACGATAGTAAAAGGAAAAATCTTCAATTTTAGAGCCTTTGGAATGGAATTCGAAGTATCTGAATGGTTGAAAAACCAAGGGTGGGATGCCTATGTGAGTTACAAAGACAGTTTGTATCCGAGACTAGTAAGAGCTCTAATCTATAATCTCAACACTAGAACAAAAAGATCATGGATAGGAGAAACAAAAATCGAACTATCCCAAGAAAGTTTAAGGAATTGCTTTAATCTCTCTAAAGAAGAAGAAGAGATTATATGGCCTTCAAGAGCAATGCTATTCTCAGACTTAGCAAAAACTGAGATAGACAAAAAGGAGTATTATTTGCATGCTAGTCACTTGAATGCAAATCTCAGGCTATCTTATCTCATTGTTATGAATAATGTATATCCTAGAAGAGGAGCTGCAGGAGATATATCTAAGAAAGATGCCAAAATCATATGGGCATTAAAGAATAGAAGAAAACTAAATCTAGCCAGACTGATGATAGACCATATACACTTGGTTAAGAGCACCACAAGGTTTCCTTTACCTTATAGCATGGCTTTGACCAAGCTGATCAAGGAAGCAGGAGTAGATGTCTCAAATGAGAATGAAGATCTTTAAAGGAACATAAACAAATTGGATGAAAAAGCTTTAAAAAGAATGGGCTTTTAGCATACCGCATAGGGTTGGATCTTTGAAAGACAAAGAAGAGCAACTCAGTTGAAAGGATCCAGATTTGATGAAAGTCCCAAAAGAGAAAATGATATCATTGTTACGAAACAGGCTATTGAACAAAGATAAGAACTCTCCTTACATGAAGAAGAAGAGATAATTGAAAGACAAGAGTTCACCAATCCATCAATAGAAGAAATAGAGGAATTCTCCAGTAGAGAGGAACAAGAAAAAGCTGAGAGAATAGAAGAACTTCCAAGAGAAGAACAAAGAATAGACATTGAAGATATTATAGAAGAAATTTTGATAGAAGATGTACATGAAGATACGGTAGTAGCAGAAATACCTTCACACACCCCTATCAGAACCCCTTCACCCATTAGACCCTCTCACACTGATCAACCATACACCTCATTAATTCCCAATCCACAACCTATCTTAAAGGACCTAGAGGATAAAATAACCATGATTGAACACTTTCTGTCTACTCTAGCCCTTCAAATGAATAGAATAGATTGTACTCTTAGCACTACTATGTCTTCCATGATTCTTAGAGTTGATAAGATTAACCAAAGACTTGATTCTCTACAAACTTTAGCAAAATCATTTAGAGGTCAAACCTATTATCCACACTCTTCACCACCTCATCCTCATTTCTCTCCACCTCCAATTCATTTTTCTTCACCTTCACATCATTTCTCTCCACCCAAACCAAACTCTCCCATTATAGTGATGTCTTCACCCTCAATTTCTCCACATCCATCATCCCCCACAATTTTAGAGGTTAATTAATCTGTGGATCAACCTACCTACTAAACTTCCATCATTCCATACATTCCCCTTTCGCAAACACAAACTTCTCCTCCATCACCACCACCATCAATTCCAACCATAGAAGATAACACTCACACTTCCTTGTATTATATCTAGATTCCATCATGATATGCAAATCCCATGGATTTATTGATGGAATAATCAGAGCAGGAATATTTTTACCTGAAAGAATTGAGGAAATCCCACCAGAATGGGACCTCCTTATAAATCGCCCACCACAAAGTCCTCCACAAAAAAAAATTATTGATGATAATCCTAATTTTCTTCTTTGTATATCTAATCTAATCAGGATGACAGACTTTGAGCTTACAAGTAAAATAAAAATCAACTCTGAAGTTGCTAGGATGTTTATCTCTCAATCAATTCATCTATCTCCTCAAGAATATCCATTTCTCAAACTTAAGGATCCTAACTTTTTTCATAGAATTCAATCTCTTCTTAATCCTCCTTTCACTCCAAAGAACCACAAAATTCACATCCCTGATAAAGAGTCAATTCTTCAAGATTACTCTAAGATTCGAATGCTTCCAATGTCAAAACCTCTAAGAAAAGAGTTTTCATCTCCATCTGGTCCTCATAAATTCTTTATTCTTACCAAGGAAGAATTCACTTTCTACAACAGTGCTAACCTTGAGGCCATTGTTGATAATTTACCTCTCCCATATCCTCAAATGGATGATCAAGATAGAATAAGGCAAATACAGTCTCCACTAGGGTGTCAACCTCTTCCACTACCTTCTTCACCTTCTTCCAAAGCCAAAACTCCCAGAAAACCACCTCCTTTCACTACCAAAACCAAAAAACCACCTGCTATACCAAAACCAAAACTAGCCTCAAAACCAAAACAAAAACCAATTCCCAAACCAAAACTGTCACCTTCTTCATCTTAGCCATCCACCTCAAAACCAAAAAGTAAGCCTAGAATTCCACCTCCCACAAAGCACAAGAAGGCTCCTTTTGAGAGAATCACTATGTACCATCAGGAATATAAGCTCAGATGAATGCAAACACAAAATCTCTTGAAAGGGCTTCTTGTAATCTTTCGTAAACTATTGGATCCAACATTTTGAGAGAGAATTGATGTCATCTATGTTCATGACTCTAGACCCATTGCATACACACATAAACCTCCTATGGAAGTTTGAAAGAATCCTTTTTTCATCCCTTCTCCTTCACCAAAAAGGGCTAGAACATTCAAGCCCTCTCCCACACCATCTTCCTCTAAACCCAAGCCACCTCTTCCACCTCTTTAAGATGTCTTTCTCAAGACCTAGAAGAAAATACCCAAACCACCTAAATAGATTAGCTACATTTTACATTTTTTTATGTAATTTCTTTTGTATTTTCTCTTATGTATCTGCATTGTATCTAAAATTTTGAAAAGTTTAATATATATGCATTTTTTTCTTTCACATGATTATATATAACTCTTGATGATTATTTCCACCTTTTTGATTATGACAAAAAGGGGAGAAAATGTGATAATGTGATATAAACTAAAATGATATATGCAAAGAATGAAAATTTCTATTGCATAAAATTCAGCTAAAATAATGTGCATCAACTTAGGGGGAGCTGTACTAATTTAGTCAATTGAAATTTTTCTAAAATATTTGCAAAATAAGCTGCTTTAAATTTATTGTTAGACAAGTTTCGAAAGGTATATCACTCACTATTTTGTCATTATCAAAAAGGGGGAGAATGTTGAACCATGTTAACTAGCTTGATTTTGATGACAAACATTCTTAACCAAGTATGTTTTGATGGTGAGCAAAGACATGAGTGAAACATTAAGGTACTAAAAAATTTATTCTCACGTATGTTGTAGAAATATTAACGTACACTCAACTTGAGAATAACCTTTATGATGACAAAAGGAAGACACAAAGTAAATGCTCTTTAAAATTAAGTATATAAATTTCACATATACTTAAATTAATAAAATAGAAATTCTGAAGTGTTGAAGACATGCTTCGGAGCAAACAGAAGCAACTTTAGAATCATTTTAACATGTTTTGGGGCAAATTGGTTTCCTTTTAGAGACTTCTCAACAAACCTCAGAGAAAATGATTAATGCTTTGGAATTGTCATAGCATGGCTCAAAGACATTCAAACAAGCTTTGGAGATCTAATAGTAAGCTTTGGATTAAATCATTCAAGGCTTTGTATAAGTTTCTAAGTAAACACAACAAGTTTTGGAGCAAGTTGGAAGGCGTCGGAGTCTTTATAGGCATGCTTCGGAGTAAAATGGAAAGCTTCAGAATTGTTACAATGCATTTCAAAGTCATTACAGAGAAGCTTCGGACAAGTTTCAAAGTGTCATAGCATACTTCGGAGATGATTGCAAAGCTTCAGAGAAAAATACAAGACAAGCTTCAGAATCCTCATAACGAGTTTTGGAGCGCCACAAGCACACTTCAGAAATTGTTTTTGGCTTTGGAAGTGTTATAATTACTTCAAGGATAATTAAGAAAGCTTTAGAACTATCAAGTATGCTTTAGAGTAAACAAATATACTTTGAAGAACTTGGAGTCACATTTTAGAGTGAATTCAAGTATACTTCTAAGTAAACAGACATGCTTCGGAGATGTTAAACAAAGCTTTGGATTACATCTTTGAAAGCATTAAAAGTTAAGAAAATTCAAACTTCTCTCTCTAAAGAATTGTCACAACTAAGAAGGATTATAATCACTTTAGAGAATCTAAAGAAAAATAAACCAAGTCATCCAAAATCTTTCAAGACATCAACTGTTTACTTGTCTCTTCAGAGTAACTGAAAAAGCAACTTCAAAACACCCATGACGAAAGTGAACATTGAGAAAAGTCAGCGACAGAGTAGCAGAGCGATACCAGAATGTAGCAAAGTTAGACATCAGATAAAATTAAGGGAAAGAAAAACATTTTTGAATGTTTGAATGTCTGCCAAAGTCAACAATGGAAAAATCTCTCTTAATCTATAAAAGAGAGATTTAGAAGGAAAAGAAAATGAACTCTTGAATATCACTGATCATTGCTGAAAAGATGAAGAGCATTTAAAATCTTCCTTCAAAGTTTAACTCCAATGGCTACATCTCTATCAGAAGCTCTCAAATTTCAAATCTTTTCTCAATCAAGGAGTTTGAATCTTTCACTCTTATTATTCATTTAGTTACTTAGAATTTTGAATTTATGTAAAAGTCGGCCTAAGTAAGAGGTATTAATCTATACACTTTGATTTAGTGTTTGGCAACATAAGCATAGTTCTTAGTGCTTATGTATTGAGATAAGCAAGTAGGGAACTTGCTGAAAGTATATAAGTTTTGTTGGTGAGCTTTGGAAAACCAAAAAGTTGTAAAAGTTTTTGGTTGACTTGGAAAACTAGTAAGTTGGTTGGTGAGCTTGTTATAAAACCAACGTGTATTTGATCAAGTTGATCAAGGTATTAGTAGGACCTAAGTTCAATAGAGGAGACTAATTCAAAGAAGTGGAATAGGAACCCAGAAAGGGCCAAACCACTATAAAAATCTTGTGTTGTGTGTTTTGCAATATGTTTTACTTATTCATTTAGTACTTTAATCATTTGATTTGGTTAAAAATGTTTTAAGCTCAATTTACACCCCCCCCCTCTTCAGCTACCATTGTATAAGACATTCACCACATGCACTTCACAAAGGTTATGACATGGTTATCTAGCCCATCAAACATCTTGCCATTAACATGATAATCAAACCTTCTAATCAATTCTACATGAAAATACCGAAACAATCCATCAAATTTTGAAACCCTAACCCTCTCTAGGTTTGCAGAGCATGCTCCAATAACTACAAATACCAAGAATTAACTAAGGGGAAATGCTTAATAATCTGATTTCACTTCATATAATCCATCTTTTTCCCAATTATTGCAAAAGACACCTTTGGTGAAGTTTACAAACTTTCTCTACTTCTTTCTTCCCTCAAGTGGGTGAATTTTCACTCCCTAACTGCTTAGCATACAACCATACACCTACACTATAACTTCCCCTCAAGATTTTGATTAAATAAATGTGAAAAATGAGTTGCAGGAGAAGGGGGAGTGAGAGTAAGGGAGAAAATTGAATTCGGGGCTGGTGGAGCATATACACTAGCACCAACCCCAATTGCTCCTACAGTGCATGCTAACATGTGCAGATGTAGCCACTTTGTAACCATTTTTTGCAATGATTCATGGAATTTGATTATGGTCTACTTGTCCTTAATCATCTTACATTACATTACATATAGAATTTCTTTCAATTCTTCCATGAATCCACATATATGGTCCTCCAAATACAATCATTTTGAAAAACTCTCTTACCATTCTAGGGTATCATATTCCAATCCCCTTATAAAAAGTTTTAGCCTCAAAACTTGAGATAGACGAGTGAGGTATTTAACTCCACTTAATTTTTCAACTACCATGTTGGTTTCTAGACCAATGTCTCTGCATAATATAACCTTCTTATATGTGGATTTCTTCCAAGGGGTCTAGTTCATATGTTACTATTATCGATCCATGCAATACTTTATATGTTCAAGATGGTGGCAATGCCACTCAGTATGCCACCCTATCAACTCACTTTAGAATCTCATAATTGATTTTTTTTCCATGTCTAATCACACTACACCTTTCATAGGAGATTTCCTTAAGCACTTCCCTGCATTATTGCAGTTTCCTTAGGAACTACCGTTTGATACCAATATTTCAGACTACCATCTACACTCAAAATTCTCAATAATTATCATACTACTCTCAATGTGTATACGGGACATTAACCACTAGAAGAAACTTTACTGAGTGATCACGAATACTAAAGTTAGAATTCTTTATGAGTTAAGAATTTTTTATGAGTTACCATCTAATCTAGGCCTTTTTATGATTAGTATAAACATCACAAATCTTACCATTGAACTTATGTCTCTATATCTTCAAAACAAAGACATCACATTAGTGTCTATTCCTAAATTAGATAACTCTATTTGTTGGGTTCAAGTGTTTACGCCAATCGCCTGGTGATGAACGCATGTTTTATCATGTTTTAATTCCTAGATTTACATATTTGTATCCTTAATTGATGTAATTTTATTGGTTTTGATTATGTTCTGCACTTAATAAAGTTAGTTTCTATTTTATGCGTTAAAAAAATTAAAGATTATAAAATGTGTTACTTTGATGCCATTTTTGATATAAATTGAGACTAATTTAGGAAAAGTTGTAACATATAAGTTGTATCCCTTGAAATTATCTTTCCAACACATTTGAATAATGTGATTCCGATATCATATGAGAAAGATATAGCTAAAATAGTGGATAGTGTTACAAGATTCAGTGGACAGTAGAAAGTTGAGCTACAACTCAAGTTTAAGAAGCACTTGCATTCAGTGGACAACCAAAAGCTGAGCTATGCCTTAGTGTATTACGGCAAGAGGATATATTGAGTAGTGCATATATTGCACTAAGTCCAATTCAAAGCAATTTTTGGCATTGATAAAGGCTAATATGGAAAAAGTGTTCAACATAAAAATTGTAGCCTTTTTAATTATGTTTTTGATGTATCAATAATCACTTGAATTGGATATCATATGAGGACGTTATAGTCAAAATACTAAATATTGCTCTTGGTAAATAGTTGGGTATGAAGAAATATGAATTTTTTTAAGTTTATTATTTTTATGCACAAAAATACTTAGGAAATCCATATGGAGGTACAAAAAACACTAAATCATGAGTTCCCTTGAATGAAAGGATAGATGATTATGGTACACACCTTATGCTAAACCAATCTATTTGGTTCATTAAAGTTCTTTGGTCTTAATGGGTTTTCACTTCAAACATGGAGAATAGGGTGGCTCAACAAACATAGTAGTTGATGAAGGAGTTTGCACACCCTATCTTTGGAATGTTGCCTTCATGCATTATTTTAGATAACGATGCTAGAAATTATGAGTTGAAATATATACACTTTAATGTACTTCCTTCTTTTCATGGTGTAGCTATAGAGGATCCCTTGACATTCATGGGTGATTTTTACTCTACTATTCAAGCTTTTCCTTTACAAGGTCTAACAAAGGATCAACTGCATATGAGATGCTTTCCATACACTTGAAGGATGCAACAAAAACTTGTTTCCTGTCATTGCCTCTTAGATCACTTACCACATGTGATGTAGTTTACAAGAAGTTTATTGGTAAATTTTATTCTCATGCTAAAACTACAAAACTAAGAGTTAAGATTGCAACTTTTGCTTAGATGAAAGGTAAGACATTCCATGAGGCTTGGAAAAGATTTAAAGTACTACTGACTTAATGTACTCACCACCGTATTCTTTTAGAGTTTCTAACTCATTTTTTTTATGATGGACTGACACAATAATTCTAAGCCATGGTTGATAATGATGCAGGAGGAGCCATGGGAGAGAAAATCCCAGAGGAGACATTTGATTTAAATGAGATGCTTGGAAAAAACTCCCAATAGAAGAGTGCTAGAGGTAGGTCTAGAGGAATGTAGAAAGTAAATTCTAACACTGAACTTTCTATGCTGGTTTTAGAGCTTGCCAAGTATATGAAGATGATGTGCTCCATGTTAATGAACTAGAAATAACCTGTTCCTGTTGAAGTATGTTCTAATTGTGGTATTTCTAGTCATTCATACAATGTTTATCCTTCTAAGAAGAGTTTTACAAATTTTTTGGAATAAGCCAATATAATGAACTTCTACAACTAGTAACCCCATAATGATCCATATACAAAAACATATAATCCTAGTTGGAAAAGTCACCCAAAATTTTTATGAAATAAAAATCAAAATTAAAATCAAGCAGGAAAATCTTTTCAACATAAGAAGCCCACTCTTGAAGAAATAGTGTAGAGTTTTGTCTAAGCAACTGAAACAAGATTCCATAATGTGAATGTAAGGCCTTGAAAATTCCAGGTATGTAAATTTGTAATTTTCCTGGTTTGACGAGAAGTATATTGGAATATAATTAAATTTTTGAGAAAATTATTATGGAAAAGTTATGAAATTGAGTGGATTATCAATATAAACATGAGTATGAGGTTAGGAGTACATTAAAGTGTATTAAATAAATAATTTTAGTAAAAAAGAAAATGAATTTAAATCTGTGGAACACCGATGGTGTAAATACTGAAAAAGATAGATTTTTTATGAAAAAATTATAAAAATGGATGGAATATCCATATTAATGTGAGTATGATGAGGTACATGTTTATCAATGATTAACAAGTGAAGAAAAATAAAAAATGCATGTAGAAGTGTGAAATACTGAGTATGTCGATAAATTCCAAAAAATTTTGGTTTAAATCAATTTTAATTAAGAAAAATAAATTAAATTATCAAAAATGTCAAGTTTAATGAATGGAAAATTAATATGGTATATTATTTATAAAGTGGTTAGCCCATATTTAAGGATGAGATTAAAGCAAGTTTGAAAAAGTAAAGAGAGGCATGTGTATGGAGCGTGATAGGGCAGTAGACTACCTTGGAAAATTATCAAATAAAGGACAGGCAACGCTCCACTTCATCCCTATTCTCATGCAGCCCCTCCCTTGCTCACAATGGAGCTTTTCCCATCTTCCAAAAATCCACTTTTCAGCTTGTATGCTTAAGGGAAGTGGAAACAAATGTAGGTGGGTGTGATTTGCAGTAGATGGCCATGATCTGCTCTTGAAAGTATGGTGGGATAGCTAACACAAGTGAGTAAATGATTAATTCAGCTTATTAATTATAAAGATGTAATTATTGCATTGATGGATAACTGAATTATTGATGATTGATGTAGATGGGATTAGGTTAGGGTTTTGCAAAATTTGGTAATGATGATATGGGCTATAA
>JAYJMB010006818.1:0-10714 GCA_036873735.1 Pouteria campechiana | reverse complement strand
TAGACTATACATCGACCGTGCACTTGCGAGGTATTAAATTTGAACCATCAAGTTTTTGGCGCCGTTGCCGGGGACAGTTTGTATTGCTTTTACAATTTGTCCTAACTAGGTTTTTATCTTTTTCATGGATGCTTCTATGTTATGGAACCTGGAATCAATGTTTAGAAATTTGGTTGAATGATTCTGAAGCTCAATTTGTGTTGCTTGTATGAAACTCTGCAATGTTTCTTCAAGCGTAGGCTTTTTCTGTTGAGGTTGAAATAAGGTTCCAGTTTGATTCTGACTTCTTTCATTGTTCCAATAGAAGTTAGGATGATTCCTCCAACCAGGATTGTAAATTTTTGAGTATGGATCATTTGATGGCCTCTGTTGTAAAAGTTCATTGCATTGGCTTGCTCAGCATCACCTACAAAATATTTATTTGAAGGAAAAATATTAGGTGAATGTCCTAAATTACCACAAAGAGAATAAACCTTTATAGGAGCAGGTTATGGTTGCTTCAATTTCACCATCATTGAGCACATTGCCTTCATTTGCTTATCCATCTCTGACGTTTGCATTGATAGATCAGGATTAGTATTTACTTCATAAAGTCCCTTAGATCTACCACTTACACTCTTCTGTTGGGAATTTGCTCCCAACATCTCATAAAACTCATAAGTGTCTTTCGGAGTCTTCTCTCCCATGGCTCCACCTGTAATATTATCAACCATGGCTTAGTATGGTTGTGTCAGTCCACCATAGAAAATTGGTTAAGTAACTCAAGTGGATATCTGTGATGAGGGCATTGAACCAAAATTGCTTTAAACCTTTCCCATGCCTTATGGAAAGCTTCACCATCCATCTGAGCAAAAGCGGCTATTTTGCTTCTCAATTTAGCAGTTTTTGCATTAGAGTAAAATTTTCCAATGAACTTATTGTAAACTGCTCCCCAAGTTATCAATGAGCTAGGAGCTACTATCATGAACCAACTCTTGGTTGCATCTTTTAGAGTGTATGGGAAATATCTCATATGTAACTAATCTTCTGTTAGCGCCTGCAATAGAAATGCTTGGATGGTTGTATACAAATTACACATGAAAGTCAAGGGATCTTCTGAAGCTAACCCATGGAATGATGGAAGTATGTTAAAGTGAATATGTTTCAAGTCATAATTTCTAGCATCCTCATTTAACACAATGCAAGATGGTAAAATCCCTATGTAGGGTGTGCAAACTCTTTCATTAATTGTTAAGCATGTTGAGTCTGTTGCACTTGTTGCATAGGTTGAGCCACTTGGATTTCCTCATTGTCAGCCATGTTTACTTCTTCTCCATTGCTTAAAATCTCTGTTTCAATTTCCACTTTGTCAGCATGATTGTTTAATGAAAACAGAGTAGGGTTTAGAGATCTCCTTCCATGCATTCACAATAGTGCTCTAGAATCTCACAAACTTACACATCATGTCTATTTCATTTTGGCGTGAGTAAGCAATCCAACTATTTTCTTTAAGCTAACCACTGATCTACTGTATCTACAGTCATTTATGGGCTAACTAAAGCACTTATGCCCATTTCATTCTATTATAGAGATGGCTTACATTTCTGAACCTCGATCTAAGATCAAAATTTTTGACACATCATGGATAAAAATGTATATTTTCGCTAGGATGTAATAAACCACTTTAATTAGACCACTATTACCAAAATACGATCTCAACGAATTGTCATAAGCTACTTGATATCGATTGTTTAGTGTTTAACCTGTGACATCATAAACACTCAGCAATAAATTTTGCTATATCCTTTTCATATTATTTCACCAATATTATGACTTCAAACTATCACATAATTTTATACTTCCAAGTATTCACCATTCAATTTTGCTTACCATTTACAAAAAATCCTTAGCATGCTTCATAACACTTCCAAGTTTCTTACATTAGCATTTTCAACACCTAAAAGACTTTCTCACAACGTTCAATTCACTTAAACTAGGTCCTTTTACGAATCAATCTAATTAAAGGCCAAGTAGTTGGTGGTTCAAATTATAATTCCTCACAAGTGTACGAACGTATAGTAATATAGTATGCATTGTAAGGGCCGATACCAGAAAGAACAACAAACTAACTTAATTAATCTTAGTTACTAAGTATATAACTAAACAGACTTGGAATAAGGTTTGGTATAATTTCAAAAACTTAATAGAATAAAAGTAAATAAATAGCTAAAGATAATGCAGAGAGATTAACAAAAAGACAAAGTCTAGGGACCCAAATTTCCCATAAGATGATAACCCTTTTCTAGTGGAATGTCGGATTTAATGCCTCACTTAGGTTTGTTCTTTCAAAAGTAAGATTATTATCGTTAGGTGTGAAGGTTTAAATCAAGTGCTTTCACTTGATCCAATTACCTATGGTGTATAGCAAAATTGAGGTGAAAACCCATTACATTCAAGACTAAAAAAACCAAAATAGAATGGTTTAGCATATAGTGTGTAACTTAACCATATATCTTTCTTATTCAAGAGAGCTCATGGTTTAGCATATGGTGTGTATACCTTAACTATGCTTTGATAAATAATGTAACTCATAATATTGGTGATCAAGTGATAAAACAAATTAAATCATTGCAAACAACATCATGAATGAAATAAGATCATCTAACATTAATAATATCCAATACTACATAACAAAGAGTATCATGAAGGGCTACATCTTCACTCCAAAAAAAGAGATTTAGTTCTTAAGAGAAAATAAAACAACTCTATGAGACAAGATGATAACAATGAAAAACATCTTCTCTCTTTCTTCATTCTTACTTGCAATCACTTCTTCTTCTCTATGAGAAATTTCTTTGAAAAATAGCTCCAAACCCTAGAGAAAAACTCTAAAAAAAGAAGTGAGAAGAACCCCTAAAATATCCCAAGTTTTCACTTAAAAACCCCTGAAATATGCAACTATGGAAAAATCTGTAAAACAGGTCTACCATCGACTTCAAATGGGTGCCGGCGCTGCCGACTTGCTGCTCGGCAGTGGTCTTCGGTTCTAGCACTGGGGCGTCGACTGGTTGTCCTACTCTGTGTTACTTTTTCACTCCATCTTTGTAACTATTTTCTTTTCCAAACTTTGAGCTTCTTCTTTTCCTTCTTTTTTCACTTCTTTTCCACCTTTAAAACACCTAGAAAATCCAACAAATAAGCATGAAAATCATCTAAAAGAGATAAGGATTTGCAAATAACTAAGCTTAAACATGTGTAATATAAGTGAATGAAATTCACTCATCAAATACTCCCAAACTTACTTGTTTGCTATCCTCGAGCAAACTAGAAATTTGTACTCATGAATTAATTAGGATAATTTCTCTCAATCAATTAGTAACATGCTAGACAAATTACACATGTACATATAATTTAGAAATTATTCAAGAAACTTACCAAGTAATCTCATGAAACTCATGCTTCATCAATCCTTTCATGAAGTGAAAATATGTGGGTGTAATGTCAATTTCATGCTACATGCATGCTTTTTAATCAACATTGTGCAAACCAATGATTCTCATGATCTTCATAAACACCTCATAAGCTTGCTTTTCATAATTCCTCTCTACTAATATAGATGACTCTGTTCACTTGGGTCAATAGGTCTTTATTAAGCTTATAATGGGGCCTTGGTTTTAGCTAATAAAGAAAAGGAAGAAGGATTCACAAGGTAAGAGATCATAACTGAATTTTACATTAATGCTTACTCTCTTAACTTTATGTCTGCTGATCTCTTTCTTCTTATGGGTTGTATTACTACCACACCCCAAACTTATTTTCTTTTGAGTTAATTGGGATGTGATCTCCCCAATTGACCGGTGAATCCTTACTAATTCTTTTCTTTTTGTCCATTTTCTTTTCCTTTTGGCATTTTTCTTTTCATTTCCCCCAAACTTATCTTATTTTGCTTCACTCATAGCTCTCAAACAACCATGAGCATAAAATATGTCTCTTTTAATAGGTCAAACATAGTTTTTCAAGCTGAAAAGGGTTTGATGATGAGGCTAAAGAAAGAAAAGTTGAATGAAGGTTTTTCACATGCTTTGCATATGTCATTCTCTCATAAGGCTTAATGGGGACACTAGTGACATGAATGTACTAGGTTAGATTGAAAGGCTCAAACTAATCAAAGAATTCCTAAATCACTTCCAAGTAAATATGATTTCGCCTTAAGAGATAATGAAACAAGTTCTAGCATGCTCATGTCAACCAAAATATGTCAATGAATTCACAACATCATCATTAATTTACATACACTTTACATGATCATAACATAGTGTGCTTGATGAAATTTTAATCAATAAGGAAAAAGAAAGACTTGTCATAAGAATCATTAAATCACAAAGTAGCATCGATTCTTTATTCTAAATCATATGCAATGGTAATAAAAAACTCTATATGTCACTGATCATCAAGATAGAATCCATTCTATTCAATTCCAGCATGTTAGCACAGTTACTCTTGGATTTGCTTTAGCTAAGTTATCAAAAAGTGAAGCTTATCAAAATTATACTTAAATTCAAAAAAAATTTGCCCAAAAACTAAAATACACTTGAATTCAATGCAAAACATCCTACAACTTAAATCAAACATTCTCCACAATGTGAAATAATAAAAGATGGTTAAGTTTAAGGTATTCCCTGAATGAAATGCACATGCATTCTCTTCTTTGAACTATCTTGACATCAATTTTAATACTTGGAAGAGCATCTGCAATCCTCTAAAATCAAATTTCCTCCTTCTGTAAAACACATAGTAATAAAACATTAAAAAAACTATCTCAAAAGTAAAGAAGACAAACAAACAACTAAGCTAAATGTGAAGAAAATAAAGAAAGTTCAAAAAGAGCTTGGGTTGCCTCCCAAGAAGTGCTTGATTTAAAGTCTTAGCCCAACTATGGCTTTTCATCTTTGAATTGAAATTTGACTTTTTGTGATCTGGTTGTTTGAAACTTGGTAGACTAGGCTTGGAAAATGTCAGTGCTCAAACATTGTTGAATAATGCAATGTCCTCTAATTCATCGCCTTCAATTGTGTTTATGGGCTCTTTTGAAAACTCCTCTATAGTTTTGTCCACTCCATTCATCTTGGGGTCATTCTTATTCTCATTGGATAGCTCAATCTCCTTGAAAATATCAAACTTCATAGTATGATCTTGGAATTGCATGAGCATGTCATCTGCATATCTATAAAAGAAGAAGAAATAATCAGTATAAATCATTACCTATAGATACATACCTTAAAGAATGAGGCAATTGCTTCAGTTCAGATTTTTCTTTCATCTCTTCCTTTTCTAAGACTTCATTACAATTTTCAATCATCTTACTAGATTTTTCTTGTGGAAAAACATTTAATCCCAAAATTTGCTCATTGCCATCATAAGGTTTTTCAACAACTTTGTTTAACTGCAAATGTCCAGGAAATGGGATAGGTGGATCATAAGGTGGTGGTGGCTTGTAGTTGAGTGGTGGGTTAAGAATTGAAAATATAGCTCTCCTTGCATTCATCTCCTCTTCATCAATTGCAAAGACATTGTAATCGTTAATCACATCACAGGCATTATCATGTATTACCTTACCACCTCCCAATGTTGTAATTGCTTTCACTTGCTTAGGCTGACTTGATAGCTTTCTAGATGTGTGACTCTAGACAACCACTACAATTTGCTCCAACTAAGTCTCTATCATCTTCATGGATGACTCCACATTCTAGAATCTTGCTACAATTTTTTGGAACCTCGTTTCATTGTTCTAGAACTGAGTCTGGGTTTCCTAGATAAAACTTTGCAATGTTTCTTCAAGAGTAGGTTTCTTTGATTGAAAACACATTCCAGATTGAATCTGATTTGAATCATTGTTCCATGAAAAATTGGAACGACTTCTCCAACTAGGATATGGATCATCAGGGAGTAGTTGGTTGTAGAAATTCATCGCATTGGCTTGTCCTAAAAATTCTGCAAAATTCTACCTAGAAGGGCAAGCATTGTATGAATGACTAGAAATACCACAAATAGAACATACCTTAGTTGGAATTAGTTGTTTTTGGTTCATCACCATGGAGCATATCATATTTATTTGCTCAGCAAGCTTAGACATCTGCATAGAGAGCTGAGTGTTAGAATTCAATTCATACATTACTCTAGACTTACCTCTAACACTCATTTGTTGTGAGTTTGCTCCAAGAATCTCATATAGTTCTTATGTCTCCTCATATTCTTCTTCCTTACAATCACAGCTAAGTAAAAAGAAAGAAAGAAATAATTAAAAAATTCTAAATATAATAAACCTACAATAAAGAAAAAGAAAAATTGTAACTAAATTAGTCAAATCAAGTTGGAACCATTCCCTGGCAACAATGCCAAAAACTTGATGGTTAAAATTATAATTCCTTGCAAGTGTACAAACGTATAGCAATATAATGTGCATTTCAAGGGTCAATCCCACAGAGAACGGCAAACCAACTTAATTAATCTTAGTTACTAAGAATGTAACTAAACAGCCTTTGAATAAGATTTGGTATAATTTCAAAAACTTAATAGAATAAAAGTAAATAAATAGCAAAAGATAATTTAGAGAGATTAATAAGAAGAAGAAGTCTAGGGATCCGATTTCGCCACAAGAAGATAACCCTTTGCCAATGGAATATTGGATTCAATGCCTCACTTGGGTTCATTCTTTTAAAAGTAAGATATTACTATTAGGTGTGCTAGTTTAAATCAAGTGCTTTCACTCATTCCAATTACCTATGGTGTGTACCACAATTGAGGTGAAAACCCATTAGGTTTAAGAATATAAGAACCAAAATAGAATGGTTTAGCATATGGTGTGAACCTAACGTTACTTTGATAAATAATCTAACTCATAGTATTAGTGATCAAGCAATAAAATAAATTAAAACATTGCAAACAACATCATGAATGAAACAACATCATCTAGCATTAATAATATCCAACAATCCATAACAAAGAGAATGAAAAGGGGCTACATCTTCACCCTAAAAAATTAAATTTAGTTTATAAGAGAAAATAAAACAACTCCCTGAGACAGGATGATAACAATGAGGAACATCTTCTGTCTTTCTTCTTTCTTACGTGCAATCTCTTCTTCTTCTCCATGAGAAATCTCTCTGAAAAATGGCTCCAAACCCTAGAGAAAAACTCTAAAAATGAAAGTGAGAAGAACCCCTAAAAATCCCTAAGTTTTTGCTTGAAAACCCCTAAAATACGCAACTATGAAAAAAATCCCACAAAATAGGTCAGCCGCTGTTGCTGCCGATGCCAATCTACCCTACAGTGGTCTTCGATTTTGGCACTGGTGGTGCTAGGTGGAGGCCAGCGGCGCTGGCTAGCTATCCTACTATGTTGCTTTTTGGCTCCATCTTTGTAGCTGTTTTGTTTTCTAAACTTTTAGCTTCTTCTTTTCCTTCTTTTTTCACATCTTTTCTGCCTTTAAGACATCTAGAAAATCCAACAAATAAGCATGAAAATCATCTAGAAGAGATAAGGATTTGCAAATAACTAAGCTTAAACATATGTAATATAAGTGAATGAAATTTACTCATTAGTTATCATGGAAAATCCTTACACATGTTTCCAATAATATTAGTCCATCCCCAATAAACTCTTGACCTTTATTATATTACCTGACCCAAGCTAGTTCACCACTGCCTTTATCCAAAAATTACATGATCTTAGAAGGCTATGTCATTCATTTTGAAATTGTATTCCTAAATCTGGTCCTTCTTTACACAAAATATAACACAATGTCATCAATGAATACAATCATAAATTCATCTAGTTAGTGTTTAAACACCCAATTCATCATATGTATGAAAACTGGGCTAGCATACATTAAAACCCATAATGCTCATATCGCAGGTTCTCAATAACCAATACATAAAATTATTCTCCCACCCTTTTTTTTTACAATCACGCTGGTATTCCCTAGGGTATTACATAGGGGTAATTAAATCTCTCATTGATCAGGTCTGGTGACTAAACATTTAATTTTGCCAACTCCACTCGCAATATCTAATACAAAGTTTTCAATGTTGGTTCAATTCTGGTTAAGGGTCAATACAAAACACCATTTATCCTTCTAGAGGTGACTCTAGTAACTCACGTCTCCATCTAGGAAATCACTTACTATGGGTATTTGCTCAAATACTTAATGCTCTAGATGGGTGTCTATTATGTCTAAAATAGACATCAAATATGCCTCACATCTTTTCTCACACTAGGCTTAGAGCTTCCATCTAACCTTTAGGCAGACTCCTAAAGTTGATCTCAAGTTCATTCCTTGTTTTCAAAGTACCTATTTGGTTTACAATCCAACCAATCCATACCCAAGATGATATATAATCTTTCCAGACTCAACACAACCACGTCGATGGTTACTCTCAATGATATGGGAACAAGACAATACATCTCAATAACCATACTAATCATTCTCAAGGAAGTAAATATTTTCATCACATTTTGCATAAAATATTAAGATAATTCAACATTTTCATAAGGTTTGTAATCATAAATGACCATATATATGCCATTCAATCACAAACAAGTGGATTACCTATGACCACTTGGTCCACCACCAATGCCTCCTGTGCATTGGTTGTTGGTATTGTGGTAACATTTTGGGACCTTTGTTCTCCCTGTTGACACCCTAATGTTCGATAGGGTCCTCTTATCAACAATCCACCATGCTTTGGCTATTTGATAGGTGAATTTAAAATTCACTTATATCTCATATTGTTCAAGCTTAATTAATTTGGAATTCTTGAGAAATTTAAATGCATTTCATGTGTTTTTATCTATTTTTCTAGGTGCATCAGAGAGTTGAAGATTGGAGCAAAATCAAAGAAAAATGAAGTATAAGTGATTGGAGGATGGAAAGGATGAAATGGAGCAAAAAGAAGCAAAAAAGGTAGGCAGTAAGGCTAGTGCCATAGTGCCCAAACTGGGCCACGACACCCAATTTAATTGGACAATCTATTACAACTAGCACATTTGGTATCATGATGTCCAAACTAGGGCCGCAGCATTAGCAGCGGTGCAGGATTTTAGCTCCATAATTCGCTTTAGTTTTAAGGTTTTGAAGAAGACTTTTTAGGGGACTTCTTTGGTGAGGTTTTAGGAGATATTTTGGGTAGGATTTCAGGGAAAAGAGCATGTTTACAAGCATCTAAAGTCAGGTTGAACATGGAAAGATTTTATTACTATGGTTTCCTTCGCATCAATTGATCTCAATCTTTATAATTATGGATTTGATTTTGAATTAATTTTGGTATTTAAACAAAGATGATGTTGATTTTTTATTGGATAAATTCATGTTACATTATATCTAGTTAATCTCCCTCTTTCTAGAGGAAAGATGGAGTTTATGTGAAATTCATGGATTAATCAATTATTTGCTAGATCAACATAGCAATTTGGTTTATTTATTATGTTTGATGTTTAATGCCTTCAATTGACTGACCATCTATTGATTGATCACATATTTAAGGTTTGACACTTGGGAGAAGTAACCCCAAATAAGATCTAGACATCACAACATAATATCATAGATGACTAGGGAAAGCTTTTGTGTTTTATGAAATCTTTATAAAGAATCATAGATCTTAATGCATACCCATTATTTTTATTTTTATAGGGATATCAAAATTAGGATATTGGGAACAGATACTTAGGTTGACACTCAGGAGAGGGAGTCAAGTAAATTGAGATTCTCCATTTGTAAACCAATGCACTGATTAATCAGTAATGAGTTGAAAGCACCATGAGTGAAGCATAAATGAAATGAACCCTCTAGAACCTTCACACTTTGATTTATTCTAGTTGAAGTTTATCCATTTTATTTCTAATTCTATATCCTATTTATTAGTTGTCCAAATAAAGTTGGAATTATTCATGATGATAGCTAGTGAGTAATTGGAATACTTAATGCCTATGGATACGACACTCATTCATCACTATATTACAAAACTTGACGTCATACACTTGTTGTATAATTTTTAGTGAACTAGTTTTTGGCGCTATTGCCAGGGATTGGTGTAATTTTGGTTATTTACTAATATTGTAAAATCATAATCGAAGCTTTAATTTGGATTTTTGTTTTCTTTTACTATATTATTATTTCTTTTTCTTTTTCTTTTATTGTGATTGATTGAATTTTTTTAGCTCTTGTAGTAGTGTACGTAAAATTGTAGAAATTCTAATCTAACTCCTTTTTATCCAAAAATTGAGAGAACATTGCAAAAAATTCATAAAGTGAATTGAGCCAAATCTAGAGCAATGGCAGAGCCAGAACAACACCAACAAAACCAGTCGAGGGGAGAACAAAACCAATAGGCACAATAGAGAGCAATCAAAGAAAATTTCAGACCAATGGTCAATGAGAACTATTCCAGCATCACACCTATAAGAATTAGTGCTAACAACTTTGAGTTGAAGCTGGCCTTAATCAACATGGTCCAACAAAATGAGTTTGGGGGTTCACCAAGTGAAGACCCAAATGTCCACTTCGTAAGAAATCAATAATATAATGAAGATGAATGATGTCCCAGATGATGCTATTGTAATGCCCCGCCCTCCTGGGGTCGTTACTCCACTTTACACCATAAATCCATGATGAGAATGCAAAATGTCATATTTTATTCTCCTAATACTTCATCTTTTGCACCTATTTGATTCCTAAATA
>JAYJMB010006817.1:0-10715 GCA_036873735.1 Pouteria campechiana | reverse complement strand
TGGGATCGACCCTTGCATAAGCACACTAGACTACACATCGACCGTGCACTTGCGAGGTATTAAATTTGAACCATTAGAGAGGTTCATTTCAAGATAAATGAGTTATGTTAAAATCTTCTTACTATATATAAATCTAATAACATTTATTTTTTCAATGGATAGAGAACTTCATCAATTAAACCACGATTTTGCATCTAAATGCTCCCAAATTCTCATGATGGTATAATACATATGAAATACAACTATTTAATGGATTGTATTGATAGAAAATTAGACATAACCTACTTACCTCAATTCGCTTCTTCACGCTACCTATTGTCTCTCTCTCTCTCTCTCTCTCTCTCTTTATTGCTTCTGTTGCTCTTGCTGCCACACTTAAATTTATAAGTGGAGATTTTCGCTATCCAACTATCCACATTTATGCCGCTGTCAACCACCTGCATTCAATGCAGGGTATCACATTCTCTACTTGTTATAAAAGTTTTATCCTTGAAACTTAGACATCAAGTCCATAAGTGAGGATATCTCTCTTTCATTGAGTCCTCAAGCTCCCAAGTTGGCTCATTCTTTGAATGATGACTCCATTAAATCTTCACAAGCCTAATTGTCTTGTTCCTCAACTATTTCAATTTGCCGTCCAAAAATTGAATCGGATAGTCATCATACTATCATCATACTGCAAATTATCCGGCACCTATATATGGTCTGGTTGCAATACAAGTGACGAATCTGGCTTATACTTTCTAAATGTTAATACATGGAATACAACATGTATGCTCGATAAGGAAGGTAGTAAGGCCAAGCGATAGGCCACTTTCCCAATCTTTTCCAAGACCTTAGGCTCAACTTACCCTTCTTTCCGAACCTAACAACCGCTTTCATTGGTGAGACCTTCAAGAATACCTTATCCCCAACCTAAAATTCAAGATCCCTATGCCATGTATCGGCATAGCTCTTCCATCTCAATTGGGTTGTTTGAATTATTTCTTTAATCTTTGACACCTTATCTATGGTCTTTGCTATTAACTGAAGACCCAATACTATGGCTTCTCCCATTTCATCCAAACATAGAGGTGATCTACACTTCCATATAGTGCTTCATATGGAGCCATCTGAATGCTAGAGTAATAATTGTTATTATATGCAAATTCTGCCATAGCTAAATACTCACTCCATGAGTTTCCCAATCTAGCACACAGGCATAGAGCATATCTTTTAACTATTAGTTCACCCATTCCATTGTTCATCTGTCTGTGGGTGAAATGTAGTATTGAACTTTAACTAAGTCTTGAAGGCTTTATACAATACCTTCCAGAATTTAGAGGTGAATATCTTGTCTCGATTTGAGATAATATATTTGGGAACACCATGTAACTTTACCATCTCTTTATGATAAATCCTTGCCAGCTTCTCTGCGGTGAAAGTGGTCTTCACTGGAATGAAATGAGCCACCTTCGTTAGCCTATCCACAATCACCCATATGGAATCGAATCCTATTGTTGTATGATGTAACCCAACAATGAAGTCCATTGTGATCTCGTCCCACTTCCACTTTGGAATGTCCAACTTTTGTAACATCCCACTAGGTCTCTAATGTTCTACCTTAACTTGCTGACAAATTAGGCATCTAGCCACAAATCTTGCAATATCTGCCTTCTGCCTTCGTACAATTCTACTAATAATGAGTCTTTAAATCCTGCTACATCTTCATGCTTCTAGGGTGAATGGTATAAGGTATATAGTGAGCTTCTTGTAATGCCACTGATACCAAGGGGGCTCCTCTAGGTATCGCTAGTCTGCTTCTAAACCTCACTAATCCATCTATCCCAACCTCATAATCTGGAAGCTCCCCCTTTAGTGATGTCTCTTTCAATCTCAAAAACTTCTCATCTATAGTTTGGTCTTGATCTCATCTATGAGTGTAGGTCTCAAATGTAGCTGGTTCAATTATGCAACTATACCTTTCATGCATACGTGAAGATCCAGATGCCTCATCTCCTCAATAAGCTCTGCCAGCTGGGTCAGCATATAAGCTAGACTACTGCCTAACTTTTTGCTCAACGCATTTGCCACCATGTTGGCCTTTCTTGGATGATAATGTATCATTAGGTCATAGACTTCAAGTAATTCTAACCATCTCCTCTACCTTATCTTCAATGCTTTCTGAGTGAAAATATACTTGAGACTTTTGTGGTCAGTGTATATGTCATACTGCTCCCCATACAGAAAATGTCTCTTAGTTTTTAGTGTGAACACAATTACTCCCAGCTCCAAGTAACGTGTAGAGTAATTCTTTTCATGTGGCCTCAACAGCCTTGATGCATAAGCCATAACATTGCCATGTTACATCAAGACACATCCCAGGCCTTTTGAGATGCATCACTATAAACCTCAAACCTTCCTTGCCTGGAAGGCACTGTAAGTACAGGACCCTCAACTAGTTGTCTCTTCAACTCCTAAAATGCTGCTTCACATTGATCTATCTAGTCGAATTTGGCTCCTTTATTTGTGAGCTTGGTTCAGGGAATTGCAATCGTAGAGAATCCCTCTACAAATCTCCTATAATACCTTGCCAGTCCTAAGAAACTCTTCACCTTGGTAGCATTAGTCAGCCTTGCCCAATTCATTATAGCACCATCTTGGTAGAATCTACTAAGATGCTATCTCCTGATATGACATGACCCAAGAATGCCACTGACCCTGTCCAACATCTGCACTTCTTAAACTTGGCATACAACTGCTCTTCATGTAGCCTTTGCAGTGTTAGCCTCAAGTGCATCTCATACTCTTCCATATTCTTTGACTAGATCAGAATATCATCAATAAACACTATAACAAACTTATCTAAGTTCTACTTAAATACCTGGTTCATAAGATTCATGAATGCAGCTAGAGTATTCGTCGAACCAAACAACATAACCAGGAAGTCATAGTGACCATACCGAGTCTTGAAAGCAGTCTTCGAAATGTCTATATCCCTAACTCTCAACTGATGATATTTAGCCTGCAGATCAATCTTAGAAAACACACTTGCCCCTTACAAATGATCTAGTAAGTCATTTATATGGGGAAGCAGATATTTGTTCTTAATGGTCACTCGATTCAATTTTTGATAACCTATACACAACCATAGACTAACGTCTTTCTTCTTAATGAATAAGAAGGGTGCTCTCATAAAGTCCTTGTCTAATAGTTCCTACAATTGGGTTTTCAACTTTGCCATTTCAGCTGGTGCCATTCTATATGGAGCTTTGGAGATTGGTGTTGTGTCAGGCTAAAGATTGATGCCAAACTCCACTTCACGCTCTGGCGATAACTCAGTTAGTGTTACAAGAAACACATCTAGAAATTCATGGACAACCGGTATATCTTCAAGTTGCTGATTCTCTCCTTATGTATCAACTATTGATGCTAGAAATGCAGTGCATCCTTTCCCTTACTAAGCTCACAACCTTAAGGGCAGAAATTAGCTTTGCAGTGCTACCCTTATATGAGTGAGTAAATAATAAGTCTATCCTAGTGGTTGACCACAACACCACTTGCTTAGTCTTGCAGTGGATCATTGCATCCTAATATGACAACCAGTCCATGCCTAAAATAATATCAAAATCTTTCATGTCTATGATAATGACATTCACCAACTTCCTACCATCAATGATGATGTACCGCTAATCGGTCATCATCTCTACACTACACATTGCTCTAAGTGGAGTGGACACATTGAATTTATGATGTAATGCACATGTGGGAAGATTAGCCTTCCTAACAAAACTCTTAGATATGAAAGTACGTGTGGCAGCAAGATCAAACAAAACTAAAGCTAGATAATCATTAACAAACATATTACCTATCACTACTTCTTCTATAGCTTGAGCCTCCTAATGCATAACGACATTCACCAATGCAGGCACTTGTGGTCACTGCTCAATTTGTGGCCGTGGTGCAAATGGTGACCTGCCTCCTCTTCCCCTTCCTACCTGGGGTGTCTTCATAGCCTACTACTATTCCCCCTGAACTTGGGGATGTTGAGTGGATATGTGACCTTGCTGTCTATAAATAAAACATACTTTTTGTCCAATCGGGCACTCCCATCTATGATGCCCTTCCGATTCACATAGGTAGCAAGCATTAGGGTTAGCCGCTCCCCATCCTACCCAATGTTGACCTGTTTGATCTTTCTTAGCATCTCTCTCTACTTTGCCTTGACCAATGGATCTGCCTCTACCACCTTCTCTTTGCCTCTACTTAGTAGCCTTCCTCCTCTCATGATGATTGGCAATCTCCTTCTCCTCTCACTCAATTGTAAGCGCCAAATCCAATATGTTTGCATAATCTATCAGTCTGAAGGTTGCCACCTTGGCTTGAATGGAGAGCTTCAACCCCTCATGGAACTTACAAGCCCTTTCCATCTAATCTGTATGAGCCTAAGCCACAAAGCGTGATAAGAATCTGAACTAGGACTTGTATTCTCCCACGGTCATCTTCCCTTCTCTAGGGAGGCAACCTCAACTGCTTCCTCATCTTTTCACTAGTTGGTATGTAATAGTGGAAGAACCTATCCATAAATTCTGCCCATGCTAAGTGTCTGCTTCTCCTTGGCAAGGTCACTCTCTTAGACCTCCACCAATCTACTACATCTCCTCATAGTGTGAATGTTGCATACAACACCTGTTGCTCCTCTGTATAGGGAAAGTACTCGAATATAGTCTCCAATTCCTTAACTCATCCATCTGCTATCTTATAATCTTTTTCTCCATGATATTTGGGTGGCTTCATGTCTTAGAAAACTCTGATATCCAACGGACCCTTTGGTGCTCTCTTCTACCCTTTTTTATCTCACAGGCTCTGCTTCCTTTGCCTCCACCTCAACTTGAGGCTACATTGTCTGCTGAAACTATGCGACTGGTGATGTGGAAGGTATGAATGCGTCCCTCTGTTGTGCTTGCACCAATTGGATCATTATCTTAACCATCCCTTCCATCATTTCCATCATTCGATCCATCCTTTGGTCTCTATCAATCCTAGCCTCAGTAATAACTACTCTACTGGGCTTGGCTCTAGTAGGCTCTCTGACTTCTTCCTTTAAATGAGTAATTCTCTCATCCTTCTCTACCAACACCTCTTCCAGATGAGGCTTCAAGTTTGGCATGTATGTTTCATTTGACTCTGGCTCCTCTCGCCTCCATTTGTCAGGCCTTAGTTTTGCCCGATGCTCTAAAATAATGATTCCAATTGCATGGGGTCGAGTGACACCCCTTTCAATTTCTATCTCACTCTCCACCATAGGCCCTTTGCCCTTATCTAGTTTTTTTCTAGGCAACATCTTTCACTAATACGTCAAAGAAAAATAATTAGTTTTAGCAATATTATCTCTTACTAACACATCTTAGTTATCTTTAATTGTATGCCTAAATCGGTGCTCAAAGTTATTCTGTTATTCTAACTTTAACTTTCATCAAATTATTCTTTGGCCATTGGTAACATCTTGTACTTGTGGGCCCATACTATTTATTCTTTGATACCACCTTGTAGCGCCTCACCGATCAACACTAACCAGAATGAGCATCACTTACCAGTCAACCGATCATCTCCCCATGGTCACAAGATTGACTAAATGAGTAAGAATTACACAAGCATAAACCATATTACTACAGCCACTCCAATGACCACAATCCATAAGATATACACACAATGTAAATACATGACTGAATAAAGTATATCATCTTTTAATTGTATAGTTTCCCATTAAAATTACCAATTGCAACACTTTCCACATATTACAAAATAATGTTATGATCATACACATTCCATTCATCCACAAGAGTCAGATATATATATATCAAAATGAAATAACACAATTATCTAAACTAAATCAATTCTCCCTGCTTGAAGTTCCAATCCTAGATTAGGCTCCCTTAGGTAAACATGTTAACATTTGAAAATAGGATGAGCTGGGCAACTCAGTAAGTAGGTAAGTAAAAGCAATAGATGAATTTCAGTATAGATAATGATATACTATTCAGTGGAAAAAGGTATGGAAATATTTATCTTATACAGCTAGATGATATCGTTAAAAAATGCTTAATTGTAGTCAAATATGATCCATGGGTGTGGCATAAAAGGATGGGACATATCAATATGTCAAACATCAGATCTTTGTGGATAAAGGATCTTGTGATTGGTCTACCAAAATTAAACTATGATAAAAATCAACTTTGCAAATCCTATCAATTGTCAAAACAGAACAAAGTATCCTTCCATCCTAAAAATGAGGTATCTACATCTAGACCTTTGGAATTACTATATATGGAGCTATTTGAAGCATCGGATATTGTCAACCTTGGAGGAAAAAGATATGTATATGTGATCATGGATGACTACTCTAGATTCACATGGCTAATACTCTTGATTAGCAAAGATGAAATATTTTCAATATTTTATACATTCTCAAAGCTAGTTCAAAATGAGAAACAAATGTTGATTGTGTTTATCTGTAGTGATCATGGTGGCGAATTTGAGAACAAGAAATTTATTAATTTTTATGACAAGAAAGGAATTCACCATTGTTTCTCATCCCCCAGAACTCCTTAACAAAATGGAGTTGTAGAAAGAAAGAATCAGACAATTTAGGAAACGGCAAGAACCATGTTGAATAAAAGTAAATTATCCAAAAGATTCTAGGGAGAAGCAGTTAGTATAACTTGCCATGTACTGAATAAGGTTACCATAAGAGCAATATTAAAGAAAACCCCATATGAGCTTTGAAAAGGAAGGAAACCCAATATCTCATATTTTCATTCCTTTCGATGCTCATGCTATGTGCTAAATAATGGAAAACAAAACCTTGGAAAGTTTGATTCAAAAAGTGATGAAGCTATCTTCCTCGGTTACTTTTCTCATATTAAAGCATTTAGAGTATACATTAAGAAAATGTAGGTTGTAGAAGAGTCTATATATGTTAAATTTGATGAAGCAAATGTAACACCGAGAAAGGAGTGTAATAGTAATACAAATGAAGTTGCAACAAATATGAAGAAGCTCAAATTGAAGTTTCAAGAAGATGACATAAACTACAAGGACATCCAAAGTTCAAAAAATGAAGAGGAGGTAAGTACAAGTAATGTTCCCTATCAACTTTCTACTGATTTAAGATTTATTAGTGCTCATCCTAGAAAATAAATCATAAGTAATGTCCATGAAGGTGTCAAAACAAGAAGGTCTATGCAAATGTTTGTGGTCATTATGCTTTTATTTCTATAATTGAACCAAATAGCATTAATTAAGCTTTAAATAATGAAAATTGGATCATTGCAATGCCAGAAGGGCTTAACCAGTTTGAAAGGAACAAAGTATGGGAGTTAGTTCCAAAACCAAAGAACATTGATATAATTAAAACTAAATGGGTATTCAGAAATAAACTGGATGAGAGTGGATTAGTTGTAAGAAATAAAGCATGATTAGTTGTTAAGGGGTATTCCTAAAAAGAGGGAATCGACTTTGAAGAATCATATGCCCCTGTAGTTAGATTAGAAGCCATTAGAATGCTACTTAGCTTTGCATCCTATAAGAACTTTAAGTTATTTTAGATAGATGTAAAGAGCGCATTTCTAAATGGATATTTAAGTGAGGAAGTCTAGTAAACTAACCTCCTAGTTTCAAAAATGATGATCAACTTGATCATGTCCATAAGCTTACCAAAACATTATAATGTTTGAGACAAGCTCCAAGAGAGGAAAAGTTGATACTACCTTGTTTATCAAAAATATTGACAAGGATATCTTGATAGTTTGAATTTATGTAGATGATATTATTTTTGGAGCTATTAATGATAATCTCTATCAAGACTTCTCAAAGATTATGCTGGCTGAATTTGAAATAAGTATGATGGAAGAATTGAACTACTTCCTTGGATTGCAAATCAAGCAAAGAGATGATGGAAATTACATTTGTCAATCCAAATATACTAGAGAGATGTTGAAGGAGTTCAAAATGAAAGAAATTAAGGTAGCAAACACTCCAATGAGCACATTAACAAGGCTGGATAAAGACAAAATGTGTAAACTTGTAGATCAAAAATAATAACAAAGTATGGTTAGATCTCTTCTTTACCTTAATGTATCTAGACTAGATATTCTATTTAGTGTATGCTTATATGCAGGATTTCAGTCTAGTCTTAGAGAATCTCATCTTCTTGCAATAATATGAATTTTTAATTATCTAGTTGATACACCAAATCTAGGACTCTATTATCCTAGAGAAATTGATTTTGAACTTACTAGATATTCAGATGCTGACTTTGAAGGATACAAAGTTAATAGAAGAAGTACTAATGGAACTTGTCAATTCCTAGGAAATATTCTAGTATCATGGTTTCTAGGAAACAAACTAGCGTTGTTCTCTCCATAACAAAAGTTGAATATATAGCAGCTAAAAGTTGTTGCGCTCAATTGTTATGGATGAAACGATAACTTTTCAACTATGGATTAAGCTATAAAGACATACCTATCAAATGTGATAATACTAGTGCCATATGCTTGACAAAGAATCTTGTTCTACATTCAAGAACTAAGCATATAGAAATTAGGCACAACTTCATTAGAGATCATGTAGAAAAATATGATATATATTTATAATATGTGCCCGCAAATGCTCAACTTGCTGACATTTTCACTTAGCCACTGCCATTAGATACCTTCTATAATATTAGAGAAGTATTATGCATGACTAATGTGAACATCTAAGAATCAAATCTTTCATGTTTTATGCCTGAGATTACAATGTTAAATATGTCTTCATGAGACTAGATTTTCTCTTAGATGAAGTTCGTAATTTCTATATAGTACTCTACTCTCACTTTGTCTAAATCTTGGTTTTTGAGGTTAAGTACACCTTGTTTTCTTACCATAATCAATTTCCAGATATCATTATCATATTGGACTCTATTTTTAGCATGATTCATTCTCTCTTTCCAAAAATATCATATCAAATACCTCGTATAGCCCCCATATTCAATCTATTTTAACCCTTGAATCACAATCCTTCTCTGCACCATAAAGATGAAGCTCCTCAAAGAAGAACACTTCAGAAGTAAGCATAGCAAGAAGAAAAGCTCGTAGTGGGGACTGAAGAATGTACCATTACTTCTTCAAGTGCTTTCCTAGAGGGATGATAATGCTTCTCTCTACACTTATCTTACAGAAGCATTTCTCTTCAAACTCTAGCTTTGCAGACTTTATTTTTTAATCTCATTAATACCTGATAGCTCTAATTCACATATTACCATTATCTTGGGCATTTGAAGATTTGAAGAGGAGGGGAAAAGAAAAATCAAGTATATTACATCCATCTCCAACCTCTCATCTTCCCATCCACCATCCAAAACTTTAGTTTCTCGCACTTAAAGAAACCTCTCCAAGTTTTGGATGCACATCCCCCCACAGTGTGGAGACCCCTCCTTCAATGTCCACCATAATCTCTTGTTCCATCTCCCCAAACTTAGAATGTTTATATCTAGGCCAATCTACTATTTATCTTTGCTTGTACTAAAATAAAAAGAAATAACATCTCTGTTTGTTTATCTCCTTAAATTTGGCCTGTACTTACTGGGAGTGGATGTTTCTTTATGCTTTTGACAAAAAGGGGGGAGAAAGAATCTACCATTGATTTCAAAGGGGGAATGCAAACATGCACAATCTTTAAATAATCAGGGGGAGAAAATATATAAAATAAGTCAAGGGAAATATCAAAAGATGGCAACTTGAGGAATGAGTAAACTTTGTAAAATATTTTTTTTAGATGCATACATTCAGGGGAGATTATCTTTTATGAGATAATTTTCAATCAAGTTTTGTCATCGTAAAAACTAGGGAGAATGTTGGTGTAAATCCACATTTCAATAATAAACAAAACTTGATTAAATATTATGTACTGATGGTGGTTGCCAAGTTTTTTGCATGCATAATCAAGTCTTAGATCTCATCAACAAACGAACATAGAGAAGATATTCCAAGACGTTAATCTCTCTAATCGAAAAGACTTGGACGAATGTAGAAGTAGAACAATGAAGTAATGCTATAGACAAAGCTCAAATGAAAAGGAATCAACCAAGCTTCCATTTGTCTGTCGATAGAGAGACTATATCTGATCAATGCAAAACAACATGCAAAATAACAGACTGCATCTAGCATAAGTGAGCTAATGATTTTCTGATTATAAATAGATAAGGCAATGAAGTAAAGGTCGTCTGACAGAGTAGAGAAGTTTATTTGGTGGAGCAATGATGTTTGTTTATACAACTAAGCTCTCTACTATCTATAACAAACAATTTAATAAATGAAGCGATGAAGAAAAATCCATCCCCGCTCCAACAGTCTATCTGTTACTTACAACAGACAACCCAACAGATAAAGTGCTAAAGAAATAAGTCATCCATGCTTCCACAGTTTAATAGATAGTTCACAAGAAAAAATTACTTGAAAGGATAATTCGTCTGCAATCTATCTGTAACTTACAATAGACAATCCATAAGATGGTGGGATGAAATGATATCTACATGATTTTTTTGCTACTTATGAAAGACAAACCAGAAGACAAAGGAACTTTATCTAATGAAAAGCTAGACAGATACTTTGTCTGTTGATGAGAATGCAAAATATCATATTTTATTCCCTTAATACTTAATATTTTACACCTATTTGATTCCTAAATATACTCAT
>JAYJMB010006816.1:0-10715 GCA_036873735.1 Pouteria campechiana | reverse complement strand
CAGAGAAGAGTTTTAATTATCCAAAAACTAAAACATTCATGTAATGTGTCAAGCAAGTTCAGATGATAAATCCTATCTACAAGTTGCATATTAGGCGGATAGCAGTAGAAACATGATTAGTATTTTAGAGATCAAGATCGCATGATCATTGTGGTTATTGCATTCTGGTTACAAGCAACTCGAGTAGCTAGTGGATGGGGCTTTCAGATCACGGACGAGATTGTCAGAGGTGTCCAAAATAACTAACTGCATCGTAAGACTCTAATACTACATGCTCAAGAGTTTGAAAGCATTGTATTAACAGATTTTATGTTTCATTTTGGTTTTCCCAGGTGAGGAAGGAGAAGTTAGGTGATAGAATAACAGCCCTCCATCAGCTGGTTTCCCCATTTGGGAAGGTTGAATGCTATTATACAAAATCCACCATCCTTTTCTGTTGAAAAATGCTTTATAGCTTTTTTGTAGTTCAAGGACTCAAATAAAAGAGAAACTGCAATGCATGTGAATGAAAGCTGCATTTTACTCTTTGTAACATCTCGTTCTAACATTTTTATAAGCGGAGGGACTGAAGCAGAGTTTCTTTTGCAGACTGACACCGCCTCTGTCTTGTTAGAAGCTATAGGATACATCAGATTCCTTCAGAGTCAAATTGAGGTAACGCTTTTTCTTTTCTTTCATTTTCAAAATGGGAATGAATGAATGAGAGTATACACTTTTTGTTTTGAAGTGCTTTAGTTTTTGTAGTTCACATATTGAAGGGGGTTAAAGGCATTTTCCTGGTGCTTTGGATGCAGGCTCTGAGCTCACCGTACCTGGGAAGTGCTTCAGGGACCATGTCCCGCCCTGTAAGTATAACTCCATCACTGACCAGAAATCAACTGCCCACGGCCACCCCAAAATTCGAGGGTCTAATGCATGCATACATGCGTACCCGAAACAAAATGCACTGTTACCAGTAGTACAGTCCTACGCTCGCATTGCTGTCCGAGCCAAATACCCTCTGGATTTCGCATGCGTGTGCTGTAAAACTCTGCAAAAATCAGCATTCTTTTGTCATCGTAGCTCTAAGGGTTTCAAGCAAGTACTCGTAACTCACCTAATTCCCACTGGACGCTCAACCCTAAAACGAAGTCTCATAAGTGTTTTACACATGCAATTAAGCATGCATGTATTATAGGTTTTGGTCAACCTCCTTACGAGTCCAGATTTTCAACCCATACTCAACCCAATCAAATGTTCACATCAAAACAGCCGTATAAGGTTTCGGCAGAGCCCAAGCTGCGGTCCTCCTCCTCGTCATGTGTTGCACTCTTGGGTATTATTTAGAAGGAAGAGTCTACTGTATATTTTTGTTGTATGTGTCCGTCCATACCTTGCATACATTAATTAATGAGGATTTATGTATTTTTTCTTGTGTATGTTAATTAATTAATGAGGATTTTAAACGATTTTCAGGCACAAGGAGAAAGGAATTGTATATTTCCAGATGACTCCGGTCAGGTATGCTTTATTGGATCCATGGCCACCTCAAAAGCATCTGCATTCTCGTTATATTTAAATGTTCTTCTGCACAAAAGTAGTGAAGGAACAAGCTTTACAACATTTTTGAATATAATACCAGCAACATGATTGGGATTTGGAATCGTAGTTTATTCGTTCTCAAGGAACAAGAATGTATCCTTGAAGGTTTGCTAGGCTTGCGCAAGCGCCACACAATAACCCTTGCACTCGAAGGCGCGTGTCCTGATATACAGCTGTTTTGCTTGAACCTATCTTTTCACCCATTCAACATCGATGCTTAGATCTTCTGGGTTTAAACACACGTCATTTGATGCCTAAGGTGGTTCGGTCATTTTTTTTTTTTAACCCCTTACTGTCTGCATTTGAGCCTCTTAATGAGTGGATGAGCTTATTTTTGAGATAAAAGATCTGATCATTGATTAAAAGAATATGGGAAGCTGGGATTTGGCACAACATTTGATATTTGAACGTGTTTCTGTGGCGATGGAAATTGCAAACCACAAATATATTGATATAGAATTGCCGCTGGATCCGGGCCATTTTTTAATGATCCAAACCGTTATCAAGATGTGCGGCGATGTGGATTTGGATACCCAAAGCCCCTAATATTGTAACATAAGGGCCTAACCTTCGAGTATATGACTTCTTATCTTTGAAGACGTCTCGTTTGGCTACTTGATAATCTATTTCAACGTTAGGTAGTTTAAAATACATGTATTGGAGTGAGCTCGACTACATGAACGGCTTAGATCACTAAAATATGATCCCTGATCTAACATTTGCAGCTCCAGTGCACATTGTGTGTGGATGCAAAAGCTAACTTCCATTGACTAACTAATATGCTTTGAATAATGCTAACCTTGTACTGTTATTATTATTTTTTCCTGATAGTTGCTGAATGATGCTTGCATCAAGAGGGGTGAAGCCCAAGACGAGGTACTGCGCTTACTTCAATATAAAACACATACCTCTTGCCCCCCAATTCACGTATCTTACCATCATTACCATTGGAATGATGTGGCCCACTGATGATCACGAGCAAGCTAGGGAAAAGTGATCCTATGATTCAAAGGATAACTTTTAATACTCGGGTGTTTGGTCACAAGTATGAGGAGGAGGATAAATTACCATCCCTAGCCTTTATCCCTATATTTTTTAAATTAATTTGATATTTATTTATCTCTACTTACTTCTACAAATCATAAATTTTTTGTTGTTGCTTTTTTATTCTTGTCGCCTGGAAAGTATATTTATTTTGTCATTGTTATCTTACATGACCTCAGTTTCTTCTTACATTTTCTTCACATATCTATCTTATCCTCTGCTATTCACTTCTTTCTCTGTCCAACCAAACACTTAAGCGACCGTTTATTAATGCCTTGCGTCCCTTGTAAAGATCAAACACAATTAAATCTAATCAACTATTCTTATCTATCGTATCAATGTTTCGCTTCTAATGGCTGAGATAATGACAGGGTGCTCAAGATGGAACGAAGAAGGATCTGCGGAGTAGAGGATTGTGCCTTGTTCCTATATCCTGCACTCTCCACTTTGTCAACGACAACAGCGCAGATTACTGGGCAGCCAACATCGGTGGGGGGCTTCGATAGGCGACCATGTTATCCAGGGACGAGTGGCTGAGCTTCATAAAATATTGCTATAACATCATGAGCAGTCAGCCTGCTAAAATTCAAGGCCGATTGCTCATGATGCTATGCAAAGCTTTGGATTAGGGATGCATGTATTCCAAAACTAGGGTGACAGGATCACTGTACTGAGTGCTTTTGAGAAGAACCTACCTCTATATCACCCTCGACATTATTATCATGCAAACTAAGAAGATGTAGGAAATCTCATACACCCACCATTCTCATTAGATGCACTCCTCTTTCTACATTTTCTAATACAACATAAGAATTCTGATGTTGATTATCAAATGTAGAAAAGAAATGGGTCTGCAGCAAAATATGTGGGGTGAAAGCATTACATCTCATGATTTACAGTATATGCAGTTGCAGAAGTATGCTACTTTAGGTGTGACTTAGTAGGGTTGAGATGTTTTGGTATTCTCCTTTGTGCATTGGCATTCCATATTTCAACCCATTAACGGGGCTAGTGAGCTCATCATGAGATGACCATGAACTTCCAATTGTAGAATACATTACCAGGAAAATTATGGTATTTTAACAATAATATGATGGAAACTTATCTGCCATCAGCATGTTTATTTATATCTTAATGAATGCTTACTCAGACTTTGGAGTGAAAATTTGTGTGTGAGTCTTACATTAGGAACTGCTTTGGCACAAGTAATGCTCCCATTCCAAAGAAGTGTAAGTGCCCATATGAGAATAAGAGAGACTTGTGCGCCAAAGGAGTCATCCACGGTAGCCAAGGTACACAAAGCATTCTCACTGCTTGCACATGTTTGGGTTTAGATTTTTCAAATCACAGAAACAACAAAGAAGAAGATTCATAGCAATAGAAGAAAGAGGTGAAAGAAAAGTTGTGTTAGACTCTGTAAGAAAAGACCCATTAAAAGAACCTGAGAGTTTCTCAGAGACTTCAGAGGAAAGAAAAAGAAAAGAGGCAGTGGAACTCGTAGCAGCAGCTAGCCATTTTTTATGTTCTCTGAGTCACGCTAGTAAACTCTCCCATCTTCCAGGGAAGAGTTTCGTTCATTTGATTGGGGAAACATGTTATTTTTCAACGGTGGTTCTTAATTTATCCTTTTTACTATAAATAAGTTAATTATTATTCCATTATCAAACTCAATCTAAGATGATCCCACCCATCAGTGAATTCTCTTTTAAAATTAATATATTCTTATTTTATACTCTCTTTAAAATTTTGATTAAATATATAAATAATAATATATTTAAAAAAAAAATTTTGTATATTGTTGATTTAGATATCAGCTTTATGTGCTGATTAGTTTAACTTTCATAGAAAAATAACAGTGATCATTTTAAAAAATACATCAGTTCAAAAACAAAGATTATTGGAGAGTTTAAATTTTGATCATACATTATTTGCCTGATCTCCTACCTTTAAATACTATTTTAACACTTGGGTGTTTTCATTGTAATAAAAGATGAGAAAATATAAAAATAATATGAAATTGACTTCATTAAAAGTGCTTTTACTATAAGTAAAATAGAGTGCTTTCAACAACAAAAAATAATATACCTCTTTGAACTTTCTAACATTATCATTAGTTAGTTATACGATTATTTTCTTGCAAATACATAAATTCAACTACTATAATATATCTGCTTGTACCTACCTAGATATTTACTATTTATTTTATTTTTTTCCTATAATAGTATAAAAATCATACAAAGTAGTGAAAAAGGCTAACTAATATTCCTTTCTTAAAACAAAAAATAAGAAACAACAATCGCCTTTTGCCCTATACCCTATACCCATGCATACTCCAAAATTTGCACACTTTTTAAATTTCTAAAATTATTTTTGGTAAGATAAAATTGATATATGCATATCAAATGATTTTGTTTATTAATTTTCAGACTATATTTTTTCTGCTATGGTTATAAGTAGGTAAATAATCTATATCTACATATACTCCAATAATATGCCTTTTTAATTTTTCAAATAGTCTAACGCCCTGAAAAATTTTAGAGATTTGCCTATCATCAATAAACCATTGATGGGTAAGCCAAAAAATTTAATTGACCACATCCTTTACTAATTTATTTCCTATATCCTATTATATCCTTAAGTCTAAAGGCATTTTTTTTCGTTTCTCTATGAATTTTCAACAAAAAATAATACATCCATCTAAATGACTGAATTTCGATCTTCTAATCGTATACTTATTTTTTAGTAGATGGATAGATGAGACTACTAGGATATATCTACCTGTACCTACCTTAATTATTTTTTTATTTTATTACTTTATATACAATACTATAAAAGTATAGAAAATATAGAAAAAGGTAGATGAGAATCTTTTATTTAAAGTAAAAATAACAAATAGATAGTAAAACTTGGCCCTATAATTTATACACATATGTACTCCAACATCTGAATTTTTTTAAATTATTTTATTTAAAATAAAATTTAAAAATATATATGAGATGCTTTGTGTTAGTATCTTACACACCTGGTGTTTTTTTTACCATATCTAGAGTTTTAAAAATATTTTATACCTTTATATACCCCATAATTCATATGCTTTTATTTTTTTTGGATAATTCAAGTCCCCATAAAATTCCTAAAAATTTCATAATATCCTTAAATAGCTTAGAAATTGAATTACATATATCTACCATCATTTCATCACCTATACCTTATAATATCGCAAAACCTAATGTCCTTTTTTTTCATTCCCTTGACATTTATTAAAAAAAATAATATATCTACTTGGATGATTGAATAATATATAGCAAGTCGTGTGGTTATTTTTTAATAGATAACTATATCCGACTACTCTGATGTATTTACATGTACCTGCCTAAATTATTGTCAACTAATTTATTTCTTTGTCTACAAAAACCTAAAAATCATACAAACTACCATAAAAGGTGGATGACATTTCTTTATTAAAATAAAAAATAAGAATTAGATAATTTGTGTTTATTTTATACCTTATACCAATGCATAATCCAAAATTCATACATATCCTAATTCGTATAAATTATTTTGGGTAGGATAAAATTCAAAAAGGCATATAAAAGCTTTGATTCAATCTTTTACACACATGAAGTTTTTTCTGTTATGCTTAGACTTAGGAAAATATTTTATACCTATATATACCCTAAGAGTTATGCCCTTTTAATTTTTTCTAACTTCTCTAAAGCCCATAAAATTCTCTAAGTTTGCTTTATATTAGTGAGCCATTTTTAGGAATGCTAAACAAAATAAATTTCATATAGCTACTCTTATTTCATTTCCTATATCTTACTATATCCCAAGGAGCCTTTTTCCCCCCCTTTGTTAGGGATGCGCGGTGAAAAATTACATATCATTTTGAATGATTTAATTTCAGTGAAGTACTTTGGTTTTTTATTTTTTGGTATATATATACACATATATATACAACTACTATGATATATCTACCCATAACTGCCTAAAATATTACCATTTATTTTTTCTATTTATCTACAATAGACTAAAAATATACAATCATATAAAAAAGGTAAAAAATATTCCTTTATTAAAACTAAAAGTAAGCAATAAACAATCATCTTTGATACTATACCTTATACCCATGTGTACTCTAATATAGAATACATTACCTAATTTATCTATTTTTTTATGGAGGTTAAAATTTATACATATCTATGAAACACTTTTCTTTAGTATGGTACACACCTCACATTTTATTTGCTTTAATGGGAGTTAAGGAAACATTCTATACCTACATATACCCTCATAGTTATGGTCATTTAATTTTTTTTAATAGTCTAACACCCCATAAAATTCCTCTAATATCATAAAATCATTGATAGGAATGTTAGAAAAATATGTTAAAAGTATATTTTTATTTTTAACCATAGGCTATTTATGAATTAATCATATAGTTATTTTTTCATAGATGCATAAACTGAAGTACTATATTATATTTGCTAGTACCTTCATAATTTATTTTATTTATTTACATACAATAGGTAAAAATTGTACAATATACTCAAAATGGCCAACAACATTCCTCCATTAGAATATAAAATTATAAACAGAAAATTGTCTTTTAATTATACCTTATACCCATGCGTACTCCAAAATTTATATAGTACCTAAATTTTTAAAATTATTTTTAATAGTATAAAATTCATAAATTCATATGAAACATTTTACTTTAGTCGTTTTCACACTTGTAGTTTTTCCTATTATGCTTAGACTTAGGAAACTATTTTATACCTAAATATATCCTAAGAGATATGTCCTTTTATTTTTTTTGTAACTACTCAACAACCCATAAAACTCTTAAAATTTGCCTTCCATTAGCAAACCATTGATGAGAATGCCTAAGAAAATAAATTTCATACATTTACACCTATATTGTCTCCTATATCCTACTATATCTTGAAGCCCGGATCTGTTTTTTTTCCTTTGTTGACAATGTGCAGTGAAAAATGATATATCATTTTGAATAATTTAATTTCAATGAAGTAGTTTGGTAATTATTTTTTGGTGGATAAATAGATTCAATTACTATAATATATCTGCCCGTACCTACCTAAAATATTACTATTTACTTTTTCTCTTTACCTAAAATAGACTAAAAATCATACAACCATCTAGAAAAGGTGAAAATAATTATTTCTAAAAAATAAAATTAAAAAATAGTTATTCATCTTTGGCTTTATACTCATCTGTACTACAATATTTCAACAATACCTGGTTCATTTAAATATTTTTTTTGTAGATTATAGTTATCCATGTTTATGGTATATACTTGGGTTTTCATTGGCCTTGGAAAGTATTTTATACCAACATATACCCTAGTAGTTGTGTCATATTTTTTTTTAAATTCCACACCCAATGGAATTTCAAAAATTTGTTCACTATTAGTAAGTCATTGATAAGAGATATTATTAATAAAATATATGTAAGACATATACCCTTATTTCATCTCCTATATCCTTCTATATCCCCAATGCTAAAGGTGTTTATTTTTTTCATGGAGTGGGTGTATCAGAGAAAATCAATATACTATTTTGATCCATTGCATTTCAATGCATTAATTGTGTGGTTATTTTTTTGTGTATATACAAAGACAACTACTATAATATATCTTCATGTACCTTAAATTATTACTATATTTTTTAATTATTAGTTGGGAGGCAGTGAGTATGGCGTTGCAGCGTCAGGATCTAGTGCTATGCTACCAAATAGATGAGCATTGGGAGGTAGCGAAATGGTCATAGCAGCTCTCAAATAGAGCGTCGCAGCGCCAGATAGGGGCAACAGGCAACATTGGGAGGCAGTGAGTTGGGTACCACAGTGCCCAGAATGAGCATAAGTGCCAATGCATCTTAGCCCTTGACTGCGCGGCTAACCCACTTCTTCAGATGGACACTGCTTTCCCTCTCTCTCTCCACCAAGCATTCTTTTAGGCAAACACGTCTCTCCACCTCACATCTTGTCACGGAATAGCCTACAATCAAACTGTAACAATAATTTGATCAATAATTTAGATGTATAAGAAATCCTCCATACACTGAACATGCCCCGCACCAGGGAAGAAATCTACCTAGCGAACACATGCCAGTGTGCACCTGAAGGGGGCCAAAATCAAGGACAATTATTGGATAAACTCCAACTAGGTCTTTTATGTCAGTGGCACTCCACTAATGAGGATAACTGCTCCAGCTCCAAGTTGCTTGCTTTGGTGGAGGCTTGACCCCCAAAAGGTGGCCTCATTAGGCAGGTTGTCTTATCGTGAATGTGCCCATAATGAAAGCTTGCCATTGGGATTGCAACTAAATCATAGTTATGAAACTAGCTTCACCTGTGAAATCAACACACCTTCCAGTCACTAATTTGAACTCTTTACCCCTTTTTTTGTATTCGAATAACATATCCAACAACAAAAGGAAATGAAATACTTTCACACTACCGACTGCATTACTTCACTAATCCTAGCAAACCACCAAAATTCCATAAAAAAGGACCATGTTTACACACAAAACTAGTTACAAAAGTGCATTGCTCCACTAGTTAATCAACAAGTAACAATCAATGCAAAAAAAAAAAAAAAAAAAAATGCAACAAAGGTAAAATGAGGTGAGCCAAGCGACTGTTGCAACTAACCTGTCGTCAATCGAAGCTCCTTGTCAAAATTGGAGACGATCGCTGAAACGGAGCCAGGAGGAAGAGAACAGGACAGCCGTTGAAGGAAGCTAATGACTGCTTACCGCCAAAACCAGAGACAGCTCGTCGAAGCTGGAATAGAAGCTGAGAGAGACGTTAGAACAGTGGTTTCTCTACTGCTTTAGAGAAAAATTGCCACAAAGAAGGTCTTGCAAAGATAGATGCTAAAATAGGGTCCGGCTACTAGCTCATTTGTAAACGGTGAATGAGATTAGAGGTGGGTGTGGCTGGTGAGGGAGATGACAAAAATGCCTATGAATGCACGGCATCATCTCAACCGTCTGCGTAAATACAACGGTATAGAGGTCGCTTCTATTTTCCCTTATAGGAAAAGCACTTTCACTTGAGTCATGCTCATCGAATAATGTTAATAGCTTAAGGATAATATCAATTATAAAGAAAATGAGGGTAAAATAAAATCAATTTTTTGGATAAAAAGATAAAACATAATAATTAAAAATAGGCAATAAAAAAATAGAAGTTTCAAACATAAATAAATTGATAAATGCCATATGAAAAAGAAAAGAAAAGAGAATTTACAACTCTATGCTTTCTACATCTTCTTTTTAATTATAGTCCACCGAAAGATTGCTAACGCAACCAGGCCAAAATGTCCAAAACGCCGGCCCCGATCCATTCCAGCGATGTGCACGGTCAGCAACGCCGTCTGCAAAATGTTAAATATCGGAAAGACAGTTTTTCTTCCTTCCCAGTGCCGGCTTGAATAAAAAAAAAAGTCTCTTGTACTTTCTGCACAAACATATGCACGGAGGTAAGGGAAATTATCCTGGCCGTCCAGACTCCTCCCAGCTATATTTCACCGAGAAAAATTGTAGCTTCCATAAGAATAAACCATCAACTGGAAAATTGAGAAAATCACCCAACTAAATCACCTATAATCGAGATAAAAATATAAATATTCACCTAGATTTACCCTTCCTCAGACTTTTTTTTTTTTTTAACATCTATTGGGTAATGAACGAAACATTGTATCCATCGCAATGGATGGGAAGTCAGATTCGTTCAATGAATGTGGTCCAGCCACCTTGACTAAGCAGCCTTATACGATACATGTGCGTCATCAAATGTTTACATGGGAGCATTGGTCCTACTCTCGGGCATAGAACTGGAATCTGCAGACTTAATTGTTCAAATCATTTTTTTATATCGTGGATTTAATATTGTCCCAGAAAAATTAAGAAATATCGATCATTTATAAGGACTATGTCCTCTTCTTACCTATTGAGAACTAATCATCTCTCAGGTGTACAACAACGAAAAGAGACATATTGACGGTCCATTTGATCCATCGCAGAAAGTCAAGATAAACGGCTGAGAATGACTAAGCAAGTGGT
>JAYJMB010006815.1:0-10717 GCA_036873735.1 Pouteria campechiana | reverse complement strand
AGGGAATTAAGGCCTTGTTAGAGGGTGGAAATTAGAGTGTGAGGGCTGTACAAATTGCTCAATTAGTTAAGGTAAGCGGGTAGTTGTTTTAAGTTATTTTAAATTTAATTTGATTGCTTTATATGATTACAATTTGGGCAACTGTAATCTGAAATTTTTGTATATGAGTTGCATGATTTTAAACATGCATTATCTACCCCATGCAACCATAATTAATGTATTATATTAGCATGAATCAAATTACATTGGAAGCAATGGAATTCGGATAAACAGTGCATTGACAAAACACCTTACCTAGTACACCTTTTGAGGTTGTTTGAAAACCAATTTAGTAATGGTATTTTGCTAAAATATAACTATTAAGTTATAATAGATATAATGTAATACTGTCATATCAAGTTTCATGAAAAAATTTCACTTTTTGACCCCTCAAAACAATATGAACATTAAATACCCTGAAAATGAGATGCTGATAGCGTCCCACCCATTTGACAATTTGCTTTATTTTTAATCTTCTCATTTTGAATTAATTTAAGCTGAAATTTTTACCTAAATTCTATTATATTATGAGGAATTGACCTAAAACTTTTTATGGGAAAAATATATGTATAATCTCATCTAAATATTTTTCTTTATACATTCATATTTTAATTTTAAATTGATCAATTTGCATTATTTTGACCTGAAATTTAGAACTGACATTTCTCATATTATTTATAATCTATAAAAACATTTTTAGGTCAATTTGATATTAATAACATGGTAAATAAGAATTTTATTTTAGAAATTATGTACATGCATTCTACGTCCTCGGGAGTACCGATAAAATTTAATTTTGGCGCCTGACTGGCTCCAAGCCCAGTGTGGCTCATTTATATATTTTATGATGGCCATGGGGCCAACTTGTGTCTGCCATGTGCTGAGGAGTGGCCTGGTTGGCTAGGGGGCAGTTGTGTGGGCAGCCAGCGCGACCAGGCATTGTTATTGGCCTGGTGGCCTAATTGCTATGATTGACTTGAGTAGCTTGTGTAGGCGTGTTTATGAAGAACTGGTACTCTTGTAAGGTGATGAGGGCGGGGTGCCACTGGATATAGCAATATGGCTGTGTGGACCTGGCAGGCTTCTAGCCGAGAGTGCTAGGATGGACCTGACACATTGAAGAGTGAAAGGGTAGTGTTTTTGTTTATGTGCCTCTCAAGGAGGAGTGTGTGGATAATGGTGGGGCGTATATGGGTATAAGAGGTAATCATGGATTGGTAGATACAAAAGGGTAGTATGACGTATCGGTATTCGAGTCGGTATTGACCGATTAACTATGCATACGATATCATTATGAGTATGTGTATGAAATAATTAATGAGATGTTCATATTAAAATCTTAATGAACCTGGCCACTGACTGCCTATGACATCCTACATATGGCATGACATGTTTTGCCTATTTGTATCTTTTTTCATTATTCTATTTGTTGTTGTTTATTATATTATTTATAGTCATGTTTTTTTTTGCTTACTTGCTTACTAAGTTTGCCTTGACTCACCCTTTTATTTAAATTTTAGCTGACAAGCCAGAGGATGGAGCCTAACAGGGTGTTGGGTCTCGTGACGAGGCTAGGCTGTGACACCAGTAGAGGCTTTATTCCTTTTCATGATGTATGACGATGTATATTGTTGGATGGATTTTGAATGTATATGAGACGTGTATCATTACCTAGTTTTACAGCATGTCATTTTATAGTACGGGTGTATATGATTTGACAGCTGGGGTATAGTGTACCCCGATCTTGGTCTGTGGGTGTTGTGATGATGTGTGTTTTGGAGGTGGTAGTTATATAATTTGTGTAGAAAATGGTAGGGCCTGGATGTAACCATATTATATTTACATATTTGTTATATAATTATTGTGGTTTAGCATATTGTATACAGGATAAAGGTGGTAAATCAGGGTAGACTCTGTCGGAATTTTCTTTGAATTTACCACTAGTAATGCTCCAGGAAGGAGGGGCGTTACACCTTTTTTGCTAAACTCAAGTTCCACTAACACTTGTTGGTTTTCTAAGCTTACTAACAAACTTATACAAGTTAGTTGTTCAAGCTCACCACCAAACTTATGCAAATACTTAGCGAGTATCCTATTTGCTTTCACTATACAGATGCAAGTTAACAAATTTGTAGAGATATGCAGAAATAAACTTGTACAAATATTAATGCCTCTTATAGGCTGATTTTGTACTAAGTTGGAAAGCAGTAAACACAAGTAATGTAGCAAAAAAAGTAATGAGATTCAATCTTCAGAAGTGGTTGAATGAATGACTTTGAATAATTCTTTGAATGAACTACAATAGAGTTGAAAACTATGGAAGAAAATGCCTTAAAGACTTAGTAAATGCTCTCTCTTATTTTTTAGTGTGATAATTGGTTGTTGTCTTTGATCTCGTTTAACTTCTTTTATATATGAGTTCTCTGTCTTTCTTTGAGATCTCTAACTTTCTCTGTTGTGGTAGGTGAGAAACATTAAATGCTGAGAAATGTTCGAATTTAAGATCATTGTACTTCCAGCATTGTTTTGGAGGCCATGAACTAACATCAGATCCTTCAAAATTGTAAGTGACATGAGGTTTTCGCACAGCTCACACAAGTCGCTATTGCTTTAGATGAACCAGGGATGTGTTTTGGAGGCTCTGAATTGGTGCAACATCATTGTCTCGTGTCGGGATCGTGGAGGTTGACTCCAAAGGCATTCTTTGTCTCGGAAGTAAGTGTATTGTGACTGTGAAGCACTAAATCTGAGCTCCAACTCTGATTCCGAAAGAGTTTGCTGTCTCCGAAGTACCTATCTTTTGACTCTAATGAATTGTGTTCTCCAAAGAGTGTTCTATTAACTCTGAAGGCTATCGCTTATTGTCTCCAAAGTGTCTTGTTGACTTCGAAGGACTTAGCGTAGCCTTGAATATTGCATACTTGTGATTCCGAAGTGCTTTGATATCTCCAAAGGTTGACAGCTCGTAACTCCGAAGTGATTAGATTGACTCTGAAGTAAATGAATTAACACCGAAGCTTATAAATTCATGATTCCGAAGTGCTATCAACACTTTGGCATTATTTTACTGTCTCTAAAGAGCTTCAACAGCTTTGAGACTTTTTTGGCGAATCCAAAGCTTGCTACTTTGTGATCTTGAAAGATTATTCCCTTGTCCCTGAAGGCATTCTTTGTCTCTGAAGTAAGTGTACTATGACTCTGACGCACTAAATCTGAGCTCCAACTTTGACTTTGAAAGAGTTTGATGTCCCCAAAGCGCCTATCTTCTGACTCTGATGAATTGTGTTCTTTGAAGAGTGTTCTGTTAACTCTGAAGGCTATTGTTCATTATCTCCAAAGTGTCTTGTTGACTCCGAAGGACTTAACATAGCCTTTGAATATTGCATACTTATGATCCCGAAGTGCTTTGATTATCTCCAAAGGTTGTCAGCCCGTAACTCCAAAGTGATTAGATTAACTCCAAAGTAAATGACTTAACGCTTGTAAATTCATGATTTCAAAGTGCTATTAACACTCTTGCATTATTTTCCTGTCTACGAAGAGCTCCGAGACTTTCTTGCTGAATCCAAATCTTGCTACTTCATGATCTTGAAAGATTATTCCCTTGTCTTCTACGCTTTTCAGTTCCAAAGTGTCTTGGCTGGCTCCAAAGTATGTGACTTCGTGACTCTAAAGAAATAAAATTTGAAATTGAAGTTAACTCCAAAGCTTCCTTGAGGACTTTAAACTATCTATTTTCTTGTTTTAAGTATACATTTGATTTATATACTTAAATCTCATAAGCATTTACTTGGTTTCTTCCTTTGAATATTATTAGGCATATTCTCAAAGATTAGTTTGAAAGTATATCCGTAAGTACTTGATAATAGACTTATTAGTACCTTAATATTTCACTCATGTCTTTGCTCACCATCAAAACATAGTTGGTTAAGAATTTTCATTATCAAATCAAGCTTATTTAAGATAGTATGTTCAACATTCTCCCCCTTTTTGATGATGAGAAAACATTGAGTGATATACCTTTCAAAACTTAGCTAACAGTAAATTTAAAGCAACTTAAGTGCTATGAAATTCTATTATTTTAGTATAGCTCCTCGTAAATGGATGCATAAAATCTCAACTATAAAAAAAATTTCATACTTCAATATATCATATAAAAATTTCATTGTGCTTAATTTCATTCAGCACAATTTCTCCCTTTCTTCATAATCAAAAAGGTGGAAAACAAAATGAAGATGTTATAATTGACCAAAATGTATACATACAGAACTTGTCATTGACCAAAATTGTTAGATATAATAACAGAAGTTTACAAAAAAAATACAATCAGAAGAAAACAAATACATCAGAGAAATAAATAGAAAAGTAGCAAGATCATTGTTTAGGTTTTCTTTAGTAGGTTTTGGGAAAGAAATCTTTGTGAGGTAGAAGAGGGGGTTTGGGTTGAGAGGATGATGATGTAGGAGAGGGCTTGGGTGGTTTGAGAGATGATTTGTGTCTTTTTGGTAGAGGAGGTGGAATGAAAAATAGGTCCTTTGGGATTGCTACAGGGGGTTCATGGGTATAGGTTGTGGTTCCACTAGTAGTTACATAAATGAAATGGATGTGATCCCTAAATGTTGGATCTAGTAACTTAGGGAAGGTGACTGGTGTGCCTTTTAGGAGGGCTTTTGTGTTAGAATTTATCCTTGTAGCTTATTCTTGGTAAGTCATGGGAATGCGAGAGAGAGGAGCATTTTTGTGTTCTTTTGGAGTTGGAAATCTTGGCTTCCTCTTAGGTTTGGAGGATGAAGGTTGAGATGAGGTGTTGAAGATGATGGTTTGGGTTGTGATTTTGGTTTGGGTTTGGTAGAAGGTGGTGGTGAAGATTTTGGTTTTGGGAAAGGAAGTGGTTGAGATTGTATCTGTCGTATTCTATCTTGGATAGAGGGATTTGAAAGTTGAGGGTATGGGAGAGGGAGATTGTCAGCAATGGCCTCTAGGTTGACATTGTTGTAGAAAGAGAATTCTTCCTTAGTAAGAATAAAGAATTGATTAGGACCTGAGGGAGATGGAAACACTTTTCTTATTGGTTTTGATACTAGAAGCATTTGAAAAAGTTTCTCAAAGAACTCTTGAAGAATTGACTCTCTATCAGGAATATGAATTATGTGACCTTTGGGAGTCAATGGAGGATTGGGAAGAAGTTGTATCTCATATAGAATCTTAGGATTCTCAAGTTCTGAAAATGGCAATTCTTGAGGAGGTATAATGATGTTTTGAGAGTAAAATATTCTAAAAACTTCAAAATTGATTTTATATTTATTCTCAAACTCAAAAAAAGTCATCTTGATTAGATTTGCAATATGAATGAGAATGTCAAGATTATCAAAAGTTGGTTTTGGAGGAGATTGTGGAGGAGTTGGAGTTTTTCTCTATGCTGGATGAATTGAGATGGAGTCCCATTCTGGTGGAACTTGATCAATTCATTCAGGAAAGAGTTCTCCTAATAAATAAAGATCTTTTTCAGTGAAGCCCAATTTATCATATGGTCCTGGGGGAAGAAATTATCATTCAGGAATTAGTACAGTGATAGGATACTTTCCATATCTAACAATTGCTCTATGAGGATTGGAAAGGTAATCCTTCGGCATGTTTGGAAAGACTTCAAGAACTAATGGAGGTGATGGAGGAGAGGCTTGAGTTGGAGGAGATGGAAAAACAATTTTAATAGGTTTAAAGATATTGAGAAACCTCTAGAATTGCAGAAGATGATGGATGAGGATGAGAGTGTGAGGGGGAAGACATTACTGTTATGGGAGAGTTTATTCTGACTGGTGAGAAGTGATATGGAGGTGAAGGTTAGTGACTTGGAGGGAGAGAAATGGGGATGATAGGCTTGGTCTCTGAGTGACTCTACTAGTGATTGTAGAGAGTCAAGTCTTTGGTCAATCTTATCAGCTCTTAGAATCATGGATGACATGATAGTGCTAAGATTATGATCCATTCTATTCATTTGAAGAGCTAGAGTTTACAAATAGTGTTCAATCATTATCAGTCTATCCTCTAGGTGCTGTGGGATTGGTTGTGTGGTGGGGATTGATGAAGTGGTAGGTGTGGATGGTTGATGGGAATGAGTAGGTCTAATTGGTGATGGGGATCTAATGGGAGTGTGTGATGGGATGGTTGTTGCTGCTGCAGTAACATTTATTTCTTCAGATATACTTTCTCTCAAAATTTCTTCCAATGCTTCTTTTGTGATAGTTCTTTATTCCTCTTTTAGAATTTCTTCTATTCTCTCAGCTTCAGATTGATCTTCTCTGATGGAGAATTCTTTTCTCGCCTCTGTTGGTAGACATATGAATTCATGTCTTTCTTCTTCTTTTGCACGTGAGGAGAGTTCTTGCCTTGGTTCTATGACCTGTTCTGTAACATCTCCCCTTTCTGTTCCTTCATTTGGTTTGGATCCCTTTAATTGAGTTGTTCTTTTGAGTTTTTCAGTGATCCAACCTTGTGTTATTAGCTTAAAGTCCATCCTTTTCAAAGTCTTCTCGTCTAATGTACCTGTATTTCTTGGGAGTTCTTCATTTTCATTTGAGAAATTTACTTCAGCTTCTCTCATTAGCTTCGTCAAAGCCATTCCATAGGGTAGGAAAAATCTTATGGTGCCTTTGATTAAATAAATTTGGTCTATCATCAATTTTTGGTAAATTCATTTTTCTCTTATTCTTCAATGCCTACATAATTCTGATATCCTTTTCAGAGACATCACTAGTAGCTCCTCTTCTAGAATAGACATTATTCATTATAACAAGATATGCTAGCTTGAGATTTACATTCAGGTGACTAGCATGAAGATAATTTTCCTTCTCATCTATTTCTGTCTCTGCTAAATCCGACAATAATTTTGCTCTGGAGGGCCATACTATTTATTCTTCTTCTTCAGAGAGATTAAAACAATTTCTTAAACTCTTTGTAGATAGTTTGATCTCAGTTTCTTCTATACATAATTTTTTTTGTTCTTATGTTGAGATTACAGATAATTGCTTTTACAAGTCTAGGATATAGACTGCCTCTATAACTCATATATTCACTCTAAACTTGGTATCTTAACTATTCACATACTTTTAATTGCTTAATAAATGCTTTAAAATTGAAGACTCTTCCTTTTACTATTTTCCTATCCTCATATCTTTCTAAAAATTTGGGGTAGTTAGACGTGTTGTTCAAAACAATTGCCTCAAATGTATCAACTTCTCGTCTGACCTTTTTGGCTCCTCTTCTTTGTGGAGAATCATCTCCTTCCTTTCTTTTGCTTTCTGCTCCTTTGGTTCTCACCATTTCGATAGAGAAAATTAGGGTTTGAAAGGAAATGAAGGTTTCTGGGTGAGATGTTGGAGAAGACGAGAAGAGAGACTGAGAGAGTTGAGATTGAGATTAAAAATGAGTGGGAAGATGAAGAGTCTTCTCTGAAAGGGAAGTATTAGAAGTTCGGAGAAGAAGATTTTAGGTTTTTAGAGAGGTTTTGAACCCTTAAATAGATTGAGCACTTTCTAATTTTTGATTTTACCATTGGGTTTAGGTTTACTCTGAAACACTAATGGGCTTTGGTTTTGGATGCTGATATACATTACTTCGGAGGTCTTAGAATGGTTAAATAGGGTTTCAGAAATGTAGTTTCTTTGAAAGTTGTCAGAGGCTCTGAAGAGAGAATGAGAAATCTTCGGAGGTGGCGATTCTAGTTTACTTTAGTGACTTTGAAGCTTTGCTTCAGAGGTACCAAAATTTTACTTTGGGGGCATGGAATTCTTTGGAGGCAATTTAGTCCATTATTAGAGGATCCAAAGGGTGTTTCAGAGACTCCAAAATGTACAAATTTTTAGATTTATTCTTTTTGTGCATTTCTCATCAGAATTATCAGTAAGAAAGCATATTTTCCATATTATAGATGTTTTATTAATTTTCAACTCAAGCATATGGATCTAAAACATCTGGAAGTGATTTAGTAAAAATATCTACTGGCACAAATTCTAAGCTTATATTATGATTTTGAACATAATCTCTAATAAAGTGATACTTAATTTCTATATGTTTTATTCTAGAATGTAAAACTAGATTTGTGGTCAGACTTACAGAACTAGTGTCATCATATCTTATGGGAATATCAACATAGTTAAGGTCAAAATCATTTAATTGCTACTTCATCCAAAGGATCTGAGCACAACAACTACCAGCTACTACATATTCTGCTTTAGCAGTTGATAATGCCATAGAAGTCTATTTCTTGGAAAACCATAATATGATTATACTTCCTAGAAACTGATGAGATCTTGAAATACTTTTTCTATCTACTTTACATCAGCAAAATCTACATCTGAGTACCCTACTAAATTGAAATCGGAACATTTTGGATACCACAAATCGAGGCTTGGTGTATCTAAAAGGTATCTAAAGATTTTCTTTACAATAATTACGTGTAACTCTTTGGGATCTGACTAAAATTTTGCACACATGCGAACACTAAACATTATATTTGGTCTACTTGTACTTAAATATAGGAAAGATCCTATTATGCTTCTATAAAGTTTCTGGCAAACAAATTTACCTCTTTCATCTTTGTCCATCTTTATTGAGGTACTCATTAGTGTTGCATATCTTTTACCATCTTCAATATTGAATTTCTTTAAAAGTTCTTTTGTATACTTGACTTGGTGAATGAAGATTTTTTCTTCCTCTTATTTGATTTGTAGCCCCAAGAAGAAATTGAGTTGACCCATCAAGCTCATTTCAAATTCTCCCTACATAGTCTTAGAAAATTCTTGACAAAGATTTTTGTTAGTTGCACCAAATACTATATTGTCAACATAAATTTGAACTATAAGAATGTCTTTCTTTGCATGCTTAATGAAGAGAGTGGTATCCACTTTTCCCCTTAAAAACCTTTCTCAATCAGAAAATTGCTTAGCCTCTCGTACCAAGCTCTAGGAGCTTGTTTCAAACCATAGAGGGCTTTCTTGAGTTTGAATACATGATTTGTATAATGAAGATCTTCAAACCCAAGGGGTTGTTCCACATATACCTCTTCATTAATGAAACTATTCAAGAATGCACTTTTTACATTCATTTAATATAGTTTGAAATTTATATGTGATGCAAATGCAAAAAGCATTCTAATGACTTCAATCCTTGCAACAGGGACATATGATTCTTCATTATCAATAAATTCTTCCTGATAATACCCCTTTGCAACTAATCTTGCCTTCTTTCTCACTACAATTCCTGATTCATCCAATTTGTTTCTAAAGGCCCATTTTGTTCCTATAACGGATTGATGATTTGGTTTTGGAACAATAGTCCACACATCATTTTTTTAAATTGATCCAATTCTTCTTGCATAGCTAAAATCCACTTTTTATCTTCTAATGCTTGGTCTATGCAAGTTGGTTCTAATTGAGAGATAAAGGCAAAATTGCCACATATTAGGTGATATGATGATCTAGTTCTAACTTTATTGAACACATCACCAATTATCTAGTTTTTAGGATGAGAATGCATAAACCTCCAATCATTGGGAAGAGATGAGTTACCTTTCTCATTTACCCCTATTATGGATGGTTCAACTTCATTCATTATTGTCTCTAATAATGGAGCTTCTTCTTGATTATCTTGTAATTTCAGTTTTTCCACACTTATTGGTAGATTATCTGTCTCATAATCAAAATCACTATTTCTTTTTATAGAGTTAGTATGTTTATCAAATTTAACATAAATAGATCCCTCTATAATCTTAAGTCTCAGATTGTACACTCTAAATGCTTTGTTAACAGTGGAATAACTCAGAAATCTACCTTGATCAGATCTACTATCAAATTTTCTAAGGTTTTCTTTATCATTGTTAAGAATAAAGCATTTACAAACAAATGCATGAAAATATGAAATATTTGGTTTCTTGCCATAGTATAATTCAAATGGAGTTTTGTTGGGTATAGATCTAGCAAAGATTTTGTTAATAATGTAACATACAGTGTTCATTACTTCGGTCCAAAAATACTATGGGAGACTGTATTCACTTAACATTGTCGTTGCCATCTCTTGCAAAGATCTATTCTCTCTTTTTGCTACTCCATTTTGTTAGGGTGTTCTTGGTGCAGAGAAAGTTTGAAGAATATCATTGCTTTTACAGAAATCATTGAATCTATGATTCTCAAACTCTCCACCATGATCACTCCTTATGGCAACAATATGAGAAATTTGTTCATTCTGAACATATTTGCAAAATACTTTAAATGATGAAAAAGCTTCATCTTTAGATGCTAGAAACATTACTTAGGTAAATCTATTATAGTCATCTACAATGACATATACGTAATGTTTCTCTCTAAGGCTTCTTGTCCTTATTGGTCCAACTAAATCTATATGTAGCAACTGAAGGGGTTTAGTTACATATACTTCTCTGTTTGATTGGAATGATTCTTTTACTTGCTTGCTTTTTATGCAAGCATCACACAACTTGTTATCAAATTTGAGTTTTGGTAAGCCAACAAGTAGATCTTTATTATATAATCTTTTAATCAGATTTTTGTTAGCATGTCCTAGCCTTTTATGCTACAACATGGGTTCATTGTGTAACGCCCCGCCCTCCTGGGGTCGTTACTCCACTTTACACCATAAATCCACATAATAATACCATGATTTTTCC
>JAYJMB010006814.1:0-10717 GCA_036873735.1 Pouteria campechiana | reverse complement strand
TTAAAGATTGGAGGTTTCAGTAGCTGCATCCCTTTAGAATTAATGAGCATCTTTCCATGATAATAAATGAGTCAGTCTGGCGTTTACTAAAAATGTAAAAGCACCTTCTTCAAAGTCGGTGTTGCAGGCTTTCTAACTACAAATGAGTTTCTCAAGAAGACAGCTTTCTAACAGGAGAAATCAGAATATCTTCAACATTAATAGAAAGCCAACTACCTCCAATGGGGAGAAGTTTCTAAAGCAATATAAAGGTGGTGCAACAACAATGAAGGAGGTTGAGGAATCTGAGAGAAAAATTAGAACAGAGCTAAAATGAGTAATGTTCCTCTCAAGAATACTTTGCTTCCTCCTAGATAATCAGTCTCCATTACACTAATAGATAATGAGTTTAAATGTTCTATCATGATCATAATCATATATCTGGAGCATTGATATCTAATGAGCTTCAATGAAATATCACTTTATTCATGAGTTTAATCTTTGTACAAATCAACCTAAGAAAAGAGCCATTGTAATGTGCAAAAAGAGTGCTGTGAAAATAGCCATGTGATTTAGTAGTGAGCTCATGAAAACCACGTTGTAATGAGTTGGTAGTGAGCTTGGGAAAACTACCAAGTTTACTGGTGATCTTTGAAACCAGTTAGTTTTCTAGTGAACTTGCAAAACCAAAAGAATGTCGGGGAATTGTCTCCACTATTTTCATTAGTTGGTTGTGTAATTGTCTCATACTCTTCATTTCTTCATTAAGCATAATGTTATTATTCAAATCATCACACACACACACTATAAGTTCTTTGTCAAATGAGTGAGTAAGAGAAGTTGAACTTGGAAGTGAAACAATCATATAATCAAATGTGCAAATTACATATATACTACATCACTACTTCCTTTTAGCTTATAAAGTTTTATTTTTCCATAATTTTTATATTCTCAATTCCCCCCTCCCCTCTTGAGCTATTCATTGTATATGGGACCAAAAATTTTGACCTTCTTGGCTTTTCTTGAAGCCATTCATCAGGAGTTTCTAAGAGGCCCAATTTCTTCAAAGTAACCTTATTCATTATATCTGACTTCTTAGGGTCTTATCCTTCTTCATCTAACAAATCTATCCCTACTGTGCTTAGGAATTTGGTTAGAATCATTGCATAAGTAAGAGGCAATCTTTTGTTTGACTTAACCTAGTATAGATGTTTTAAAATTATTTTGGCTAGGTCCATTTTCTTTCCATTTTTCAGTGCGCATAAAATTTTGGTATCTTTGTCAACAATATTATCTCTACCACCCTTTTTTGGATATATATTATTGATAACCAAGATGTGAGCTAGCTTTTGATTCAAATCTAGATAGATGGGATGCAAACCATTTCCATCATCTTCAATTTCTATTCCAACTAGATCTAAAAATAATCATTTTCTGGATGTAGGCCACTCCATATATTGTCTTTCAACTATGGGGAGATTCAGATAGTCTCTTATACTATCAGAAGATAGGTCTATCTCTTTATCACCTATCTATGACTTCTTCAACTTGGAATTATAGTTGCAGAATAATACTTTTACCATTCTTGTATAGCAAATGTCCTTGCAACTCATAAAATTAGTCCAACCTTGAAATTTAATCCATTAACATACTTCCAAATTCAGATTCTTTTCTCCAAATGTCTCAAAATCAAGAATTCTTCCCTTCACTATTTTTTTATACACATTTAAGAAATTGTTCTAGGATGATTCATCATTTTTGAATGTTAACTCTAGCTCATTAATGTTGTTCAGTCATCTTCTTTGAGATGGTGATGCTTCTTCTTGTTCTTCTCTTTCCCTTCTTCTTCTTGACTCAGCAGTTGCTGACACTGCTGGAATGCTTGAGTTAGGCACTTCAACCATCTAGTAGTAATTGGGATTTAGGGTTCAAGAATATTGAATAGAAGAGATGGATTTGGGAATTCTCTAAAGCAGAGAAATAGAGAAATGCAAGAATGCAGAAATTAGGATTTGAGAGGAAGGAGAATGTTTAAATGAAGCTGGTATTCGAATCATCTCTTCCGTGGATGGGATTTCAGACACAAGGAATGAGAGTGACAGAGCCAGTGTGTCTAAAATGGGGTTAAATAGTATTCAATATAGTTTTGGGGTTTTGTAGATTTCAGATAAAGACTGGAATTTCAAACAAGGACTGGAATTTTCACTCAGTTAAAAATTTTAGCTTTAGACAATATGTAGTTAACTTTAGGTTGAAAGAAAAAATGAAATTTAGTGAACATCCAAAAGATTAGCAAAATGTTTAAAGCAACGTTTGAAATATTCTAACCATGAAATTTAATTAAAATGATTATTATAGAAGATCTGATGAGGATTAGAATTTAAATTTGAAACCTTAAACCATGAGGTTTTCCAAACAGGCTTAACTTATGCCTTGGGACTATAATGATTTCAATGATTCATTTCATTCCTATTAGCAGAAATCACTTAAGAACAAATATGAGTGAATGATTAGCACAAATACAAAGATATGATATTAAGACATATAATTGAGAGCATTACATAAAGATCAAATGTTATTTATAAATCATGTATAGAGATCTAATATGTATCTAACTTCCTATCCCCTTTCATGTGCATTGAGCAACCATGATTGGTAAATTACATGTTGCATCTAGTGGTTCTTAAGCACACCTGCATTGAGACGTTATGCTATATTCTTTGGCACCTATTTTAGAATGGGTCTAGGTGGGTTAATAGAAGCATACTTTGGTACCCATGATTTCTTTGGTGCCACTAAGTTGATATTCAGTGATTGTATAACATTTACAACATTTGCAACATCTTTGGGGACCCAAATATGGTTCTATTTGGGCTTTTGCTTTCTTCCAGAATGATTATTTTGTTTCCTTTGTTATTGTCCACCTTTTCTATTTGGTCTTATTTTCAATAAGGTGGAGGTCAAGGCTTTTTTAAGGGTGTTGTTCTCTGCCTTGATTAGCTCAAGTTCAATGATGATAAATTTATCATTCCTAAGCATATCATTTTCTTCTTTCAATTTGGAGAATTCATTTGTCAATCTAAGTAGCTCCTTTTATTTAGCCTTCAAAGCCTTAAAATTATCATATAATTCTTCTAAAACTTCTTGAAAAAATTGGGAGTTTCAGTTTCAAAAAATATGTCATTGTCATGTATGGCCATGAAACTGAAGGCAGTGGTTTGTTCTCCCTTAGCTTCTATTGAATTTTCAAGCATTGATCTTTCTTGTGACTCCCTTTCCTGTATGTCAATGTTAGCTTTAGACCTGATTAGTCTTTTCATAAATAATCTCCAAAATTTCTGAAATGTCTTTAACAAAATCACACATGGAGATTTTCTCAAATCTAAAGGGGACAATGCACAATAAAAGTAATTTTTGACCTTAGCATCTTTTTCTATAATTTGTATGTCATCTAGGATGTATCTATCTTTGTCATTGAGGATAATGTTTCTATTTTAAATAATAAGCCATAACTGGTAATCTATGGCTATAATAAAGTTTTGCATTTTCACTTTCTAAGACCCATAGTTGGTGTCATCGAAGTATGGGGATCTAGATATGAATTATCCTTCCACTGGTGTATAGTGGAACATGTTGGCAATTGAGAATCACTTCACAAGTTTAAGTATCCGGTGATCAATAATAACTAGTGAAGCCTACTCTGATACTAATTGTTGATCCCACTTAAGTGGTAGCTCAAGAGGGGTAGGGGGTGAATTGAGCCCTTAAAAATTTTGGCCAAGATAAAAATTAAAGTGCAAAAAGAATGGAAAATAGATCACGCAGCACAGGACAATGCTTTTTTTTATAGTGGCAACATGGTACCTAATCCTCTCTTGAGTCAGCCTCACTTCCTGCACTCAGATTCCACTAATCACCTGTTGGTTTTACAAGCTCACAAACAAATTTTACACACATTGGTTTACTAGCTCACTGATAAACTTATACAATTGTTGGTTTCCAAGCTAACCAATGAACTTATAACATCAGCGAGTCTTACTACTTGTTGAAGCAAACAGATGGAAGGAAAAACTTGTAAAGGAATATGCCTTTAGCTAGGCTAATTTGTATGAAGAATAAATATAGAATCGCTGAATAAATAAGAAATATAAAGACTGTTGAAATTAAACTCTAGGAGGTTGAAGATATTTGAGCTTTGAGCATAGATTTGCAATCAGCACGATGGAGTTGTGAAATTTTGGAGGAAAACTTAAAAGATATTTTTCCTGCTAATCTCCCTTGAGTTATTTAAAGATTGCTCTTTTTGATTTTTCATAGTTATCTTCTTATATACTGGGTTTTGAAATCTACCCATTTGAGGAGATTATATTCATTAAATGTGAGCAAATATCAAGATTTTTTCCCTGTTGAAGTATTCTCATGGGTTCTCATTGTTTGAAGGCTTCCAATATTGTTTGAAGTTATAATTTTGGATAGAATGATTCATTTAGCCTGCAATAGACTTCACTCAACTTTGTCTGAAAATGTTTTGCTGTGTCCAAAGTTAAATTTTGGACTAAGAAACTAGTGTGAATTGCTTTGCCAGCACAAGAGAACTATGGCTTTGTCCTTGGATGACTCGGCAATGTCCAAAGTTAAATTTTGGATTGATTGACCCTAGCATTGGCGATGTCCAAAATTGGCATTAAGCTTCCAGTATCTTGACTTCATACTTTACCAGTGTCCAAACTTGAATTCTGCGTCTGAACTGGTCATGCAATGTCCACACCGGTCATGCAATGTCTAAAACTTTGCTTGAGTCTAGAACTCAGCTTCACTTTGTCCAAACTTGGTTTTTAGTCTGATAAGCTTCTGCAGTGTCCTAAAATGCGTCTAAAGTGTCTTTTGAGCTTATTAGATGCTAGACATATCCTTCAACTAAAAATTTGACCTTGAAGGCTTGGTTATTGCGTTTGAAACATTCTGGAAGATGTTTAGTTGATAATCTTGAGACTTATTTTCTTCGATATGAAAAATAACCATCCATGTTACTTTAGCAGGCATTGTAGCATTATAGCAAAAGTGGCAGGTGATATTGCAGGTGCCTGGGAAATTCACTGCAGATCATTAGAGAGTTGCATCATTGTTGGAGCATTGCAAGCACTTCTCATTTCCGTAGGCAATATGAATAGTAACCGCCCCTTGTTACTGTAGCAAAAATACTATAGCACTAGCACTTAAGTAGCTACTATAGCATTGGTATTATAGTATTTACTGTAGCTAAAAATTTTCTACACTCATTGGAGGACCATAGGTGATAGGCGCATGCGTCTCCTGTTTTCGCAAGCAATATGAATTGTAACCATCCCTTATTACTGTAGCTAATCTAAAACTGTAGCAGGTAGTGTAGCATTCATTGTAGCTATGTATTAATTTAACCCTTAAGCTCATTAGTTCATTTCAAACATATATTGTCCCTAATCATGATAAATTGAGTTTAATGCGAATTGGATCATTACAATTTCTCCCTTTTTTCAAATGATTTAGAAAACCATAAAAAGTATTTAATAACTCATGTAAGTTGATGTTTCATCTATTCCTTAGTTTTCTGCAATCAATGGCTTAATTTTACACATGTTAGAAACATCCCTCCTCTCAGCATACATTTGGAATCTTAATGTTACTGCACCTATTATTTTCAATGTAGCTCAATCATCTTTAAACCATATCACTTTACATTCCAAATCATACACATATATATGTCGCAAGATGAATTCTTTTACATGTATAACTTTCAAATCTAAGCAAAAATTCAGTAGCTTAGTTCAAGTCTTAGACATGTTTTATTGTCATCAAAACCATACACCTAGACTCAATAAGGAATATATCACAAAAGGCCTCAAAATGCTTTTTATGATTATTTTTTATTTTTGAAAAGACCAATACATAATCTATATATAGTTATGTCTTTAGAATGCTCTTTAAATGCATCATCCATCTTTCTTTGAAAGATTTTAGGAGCATTTTTTAATCCAAATGACATCACATTTGTTGGATGATCTAAATTATTAGATCAAGATTAGAAGCTATTAATTGCTTAATGGACGACCCTAATCAAATGTAAATGTTCAACACTGATGACATTGCAAGGTAGTTAAAATTTGATGGCCTTGAACACTTATGATGTTGCAATTTGCTAAACCTTGAAGGTTATTCCTCTCGTTGAACCCTAATGGCAAGCAACACAAGCCAAACACTAATGGCTTTGCAAAGAGGTTGCTGAACACTGATGGCAAGAAGCACCTACTAAACACTGAAGGCATTCCTCTTTGTTGAACTCTAATGGCAAGAAGTTGCTAAACACTAAGCGCTTACCATTAGAAGTTGTTGAACATAAATGGCAAGAAGCATTTGCTGAGCCTTGGAGGTGTTTCTAACTGCTAAACCCTGAAGGTATTCCAAGTTGATGAACACTTATGGTAACAAATAGCTATTGAACACTTATGATAACAAATTGCTTAACACTGATGGTTTGCCAACTTTCTGATTGCAACTTGCTGAACCCTGATGGTAATGCAAAGGAGTTGTGGAACACTTATGGATTTTCTAAGTTGTTGAACCTTGATGGTGTTGCATGTTGCTAAACCCTGATGGTGTAACAACTTGCTAAACATTGATGACTTTGCAAAAAAGTTGAACACTAGTAGTAATGCAAAGAAGTTGTTGAACAATGAATGTGTTCCATGAAAGCTAAACTCTGATGGATAGTAGCACTCATTGAACACTAACTATAGTAATGTGTAAGAGTTGAGCTTTGCTTGCAATAGCAGTTGAGCTCTAACTACATCAACAGTTGATTGCTGCTTGCATCAACTCTTGAACTCTGACTACACTATCTTGTTGAGTTCTACCTGCACCATTTGTTGAGCTCTAAGTGCATCAATAGTTGATCTCTACTTGCATCAACTCTTGAACTTTGATTACACCATCTTGCTGAGCTCTACCTACATCAACTCCTGAGCTCTAATTGCATCAAATCTTGAGCTCTACCTACATCAACTCTTGAGCTCTACCTACATCAACTCTTGAGCTCTGCCTACACTATTTTGTTAAGCTCTGACTGCATTAGCAACTTGAACACTACCAACAACTTCCTTCAGTGTTCAACAAGTTGGATACTTCCAATAATCCCTCAGTGTTCAATAGCTTGAACACTACCATCACTCTTCCAACAGCACCCGTTAGTGTTCAATAGCTTAAAAATTGTCAGCACTCCTCCAACAGCTCCCATCTATGTTAATAACTTCAACACTGCCAGCACTTCATCAATAGCTCTCGTCGGTGTTCAATAGCTTGAACACTACCAGCACTCCTCCAACAACTCCCATTAGTGTTCAATAGCTTGAACAATGCTAGCACTTCTCTAGTATCCTTAAGTGTTTAGCTTGAACCTTGCCTACATCCTTCAGTGTTCAACTTGAACCTTTCCAGCAACGTCCAACTTGCTGAACTCTACTGGCCTTAAGAGCTGAGCATTGCCTATAATAGGCATGAATCTGAAAATTTTCTTCTTCCACACACAGCAACATGGAGAGAATTTTGGAGCAAATAGAGGAGTCTTTTTCCTCCAGGAGGCAAGTCCTCATTGCTCTCTAATGGTAGCCATGCCTAGCCAAGGGTTAAACCCAAGCTTTTCCATGGGGCATAGTGAGGTTTCTCACTTGTGATATGGTGGGTTTGGAGGTATGCATACATGACAGCCATTTGAGAGCAAGGATTCAAACTATTAGACTTTAAAAAACTTGCAAAACTCCACATAAAGCAATGCTTAAAACATCTAAACTCTTATAAAATGCTAATCCTCATTCTCCATTAGTGAGTTTCAAGCTAGTTTCGAGTTTAGGGAAAGCTCCATTAATGGAGGTATGGGACTCAAGTGTTGGGGAAGATGAGAGGGGAGATGCCTCTTTGAGCGAACTCCCTTTCACTTATGCGGGTTTTGGAATGCAAAGAAAGCCAACTTCATGAGGAAGATCATTCCATCAATGGAACTTGAAAAACCCATTAATAGAGTTGGAACCCATGTGGGCCCCACTCAGAGTGGGGCCCATGGATCATGGAGACATTGGCATGGACCCTAACTACTACTCTAAGTTGTCTAAACAAGATGACTTGTTAGTCCTTAGTAGTGTTAATTGCTATCATTAACACTAATCATGGATAGGCTTAAACTCATCATGGTTAGGCTTAATCCTAACTAGTCACCTCAATCCAATCACCATCAGCATGTCGCTTGTGACCTGGATCTATGATCCCTCGTAACTTAAATGGTAGAGATTGCCCGCTTTCCATTCTCTATGGGATATTGGAGAATATCGTCCATTCAAACTGTCTATTTGCCTAAGTTTAAGGTCGAGTCACTGAGTCATGACTCAGTGAGTTAACCTTAGCCTCACCACCCTATTTAAACAAACTTAGTCTACTTGGTCCCACTATTCCTAAGCTTCTTATGGAAAATTGAGAGAGCTGAGTCAATTGTTGAGTCATCCAAGCGTGATTCACTGAGTCAAACCTAGTCTACCAAGTCCATCTCTTCCTAAGTTTCTCATGAGTAATTGAGAGAGATGAGCCACTCATTGAGTCATCCAAGCGTGATTTACTTAGTCAAACCCAGTTTACCTAATCCTGCTTTTCCTAAGCTTCTCATGGGTAAATGAGAGAGTTGAGCCACTCACTGAGTCATTCAAAGCATGATTCACTAAGTCAAACCCAGTTTACCTAGTCCCATTCTTTCTAAGCTTCTCATGGACAAATGAGAGAGCTAAGCCACTTGCTGAGTCATCTAAGTGTGATTCATTGATTCAAAACCCAATCAACTTAGTCCCACTCTTCCTGAGTTATGTATATCTATCCTCTCATTCTTAAAAGTAATGGGGTATTCAATGACAGTACTATAGGAAGTCGTTACAATTGTGATCAGAGCCGACCCTCAACGGTCTTCAGGGGTGTGTGCCATGAGGACATGACAACCTTGAGGAGGGGTGGATGTGAGATCCCACATTGCCCGGGTGAGAGGGGAAGTCCTAGCTTATATGTGGGGGCTTGTGGTAATTAGTTGAGATGCCTTTGTGGGACAAAACCATGCGGCTCGATAGGGAGGTTCCTAATAAGGATGCCCTAGGGGCCAAAGCGGACAATACCTCGACTAGAGCCCGGGTTGTTGTAGTTGGTATCAGAGCGACGTTTTTGGGCAAAGTTTGTGGGAACTCTTTGCTTAATTATTGGCTTCACTACTCTTTATTTTTTGCTAGTTGGGAACGTCAGATAACAATGGCAGGAGGCAGTGTAATGGAACAATTGAAAGAAAGGATAGCATAACTTGAAGAGCAAGTTGCTACATTGCTTGCGGATGCAGAAGCGTCAACGCCCAAGGCTTCAATGGATTTTGAGGCCGAGTTGGGGGCTCTGGGCGCAAGGCTAAACTCCGTTGAGAAGTCTAGGGAGACCGAGATGGTCGAACTTTGGAAATTCATGGAGGATTTGTCTACAGAGGTAGTAGTTCTCAAGATGGTCGTACGTGTCTCAGGAAGCGGTGAGAAAGCACACAAAAATGTACCTCATCCTAGTTCTTTTGGTGGGTCTAGAAGTGCTAAGGATTTGGAAAACTTCCTATGGGATATGGAGCAGTATTTTCAGGCTGCTCATATCGACAATGCCGAACAAGTCACCACAGCTTGCATGTTTTTATGTGGGGATGCAAAACTTTGGTCGAGAAACCGAGTTGAAGATGCAACTCGACCAAAGGTCATGACGTGGACACAGATGAAGGAGGATTTGAGAGAGCAGTTCCTTCCTTGCAACGTGGCATAGTTATCTCGAGAATCGCTACAGAAGCTCAAGCACACGGGTTTGGTGCATGAGTACGTGAAGGCATTCCAGTCATTGATGCTGAATGTGAAGAACATGTCTGAGGATGACAGGCTATTCAATTTTATGGCTGGTTTACAGTCATGAGCATAGACAGAACTTCGACAGCAAGGGGTGAAAGACCTCGCATCTGCAGTAGCAGCAGCAGACAATCTTGTGGATTACAATACTGGGTCAAGTGGCTGCAGTAGGAAGCAAGCTCCTTTGAAAGACAATGGAAAGGCAAAAGAGGACCAACAGGGCAAGCAGATACAACCAAGTAAGTACAGAGGTCCTAACTCTGGTTATTTCATTTGCAATGGTGTTCACAGGGTTAGGGATTGTCCTTCAAAGAAGCCATTGGCTTCGATTGTTACTGAGGAGGTATCCCAGATGGGTGCATTATGTTTGGTGAACGTGATGACTCAAGTGAATGCTTCGAAGAAGCGTGGGTTGTTCTATGTCCTGGTTAAGCTCAACGGACACGAGGTATACGCTATGGTTGATACAGGTGTGACCAATAACTTTATTTCGGTTGATTGTGTTGCACACTGTGGTCTATCCTTAGAGGACGATGACAGTAGGGTTAAAGTTGTGAACTCTGAGGCACAACCAGTGATTGGTGTGGCTAAGAATGTGGACTTAGTTGTGGGCGAATGGAAGGGAAAGGTGAACTTGATGTCATTTTATAGATCGACTAAAAGGAAAGTCGCCTGGAAAGATATTGGTTCAAATCCAATTCGTGAGATGGCAGGGAGCTTTAAGATTATTGTGAGAAAAATACAACCAGCGAAAAGCACAAAGCAATATGCTTAACAAATGTTTCTACAATAATAAACATTGGCTCCCGGTT